>JAKWJD010000469.1:0-21743 GCA_027705065.1 Solanum peruvianum | reverse complement strand
CTTCACTCTATTTCGCAGATGGTTAGAACTAAAGCACCAACAACTGCGCCAACACCAACACCGGCACAGACAGGATGGCCTGAGCCAACACTGGGGCTGTAGCTCGAAGAGGAACAGTGGCAAGATGCCATCGTAGAGGTCTCGGAGGACGCCCTCTAGAGGTGGAGGACAAACATCTGGTCCAACTAGTACTAGGGCAGTGACTCCTCCACCGACTGATGAGGTAGTAAGAGAGGGTGAGGAAGGGGAAAATGAGCAGGTTCAAAATGAGGAATTACCACCCCATCCTACCCCAGAGATGATTAATTAGGTTCTTGCTTACCTTAGCGGGTTATCTAATCAAGGACAGACACCTCCAGTGTTTTTCTGCACCAGCACCTCAGGTTCTGGGAGTACACCATGCAGCTGTTGTGGCTCCCCGCATGGATGCCTCACTGGAAATAGGCAAGTTTCCTCGATTCACTATAGGACCTATAATGACGAGTGATCAACATGAGCTTTTCACTAAATTTCTGAAGTTGAAACCTCCAGTCTCAAGGGTGCTGAATCTGAGGATGCCTATGATTTTCTGGTTGATTGTCATGAGTTGCTAAAAAGATGGGCATAGTAGAACGATTTGGCATTGAGTTGTGACCTATCAGTTTCAGCAAATGCCAAAATGTGGTGGCGGTCTATGTTGATGTCAACCAGCACAGGCACCACCTATGACTTGGGCGTCATTCTCTAGATTATTTATGCAGACAGTATATACCCCAGACAGTAAGGAGAAGGAGGAGAGATGAGTTCCTAAGCCTAGAGCAAGGCAGGATGTCGGTTACTGCTTATTAGGCTAAGTTTCGTGAGCTATCCAGGTATGCCACCCAACTTTGCTTCAGTCCACAAGAGCGGATTCGCCGTTTCGTGAAAGGGCTGAGGTCAGATTTGCAGATTTCAGCCTTACAGGTAGCTGCTGCAGCAAAATCCTTTCAGGAGGTGTATAGATTTTGTGATAGAAGTGGAGGGGTGAAGCCAGACGACTTCACCATGGCATCGACATCTATGAAGTTTCCTAAGGGAGTGAGTTTAATGGTTTTCCTATCTAGAGGCAGGGTCAGGAAGTTACCCTGCAGGGTTCAGGAAGTTACCCGCCCGACCTATTCAGTTTTTCACTACAGGCTGTAGCTGGGGGTCCATCGCAGACCAGCCAACATTCCTCGAGTTTGGAGGTTACCCCCAGACTTCGTAATTCTCACAGAGACCTTGCTTGATCAGAGAGTGTTATGGATGTGGGAGGAGACTGGACACATTAGGAGGTATTGTCCAAAACAGAGTTACAGACCCCCAATAGTCAGAGGTAGAGAGTGGTCATGGAAGAGGTCGTTCATCTGGCAGGACGTGGTGGCCGAGGTAATGGTGGTCACCAAAACGGCCCGGGGTGACGGGAAAAACTGGAGCTACTACAGCACACGTGGTAGAGGCAACGGGCAGACAGGTGATAGGGCCCATTGTTATGCTTTCCCTGGGAGTCTGAAGCGGAGACATCTGATGCGGTTATCACAGGTAATCTTTTTGTTTGTGATTGCATGACTTCTGTATTATTTGATCCTGGATCCACATTTTCATATGTATCTTCCTCATTTGCTACTGGTCTTAATTTACGTTGTGAATTGCTTGACATGCCTATTCGTGTTTCTACTCCGGTGGGTGAGTCTGTGATAGTTGAAAAGGTGTATAGGTCTTGTCTTGTAACTTTTGTGGGGAGCAATACTCATGTAGATTTGGTTATCTTAGAAATGGTTGATTTCAATGTAATTCTGGGTATGACTTGGCTTTCTCCAAATTTTGCAATCATAGATTGTAATGCTAAAACTGTAACGTTGGCCAAGCCTAGGACAAATCTGTTAGTGTGGGAGGGTGACTACACTTCCACTCCAGTTCGTATCATCTCCTTTCTTCGTGCTAAGAGAATGGTTAGTAAAGGGTGTTTAGCTTTCTTGGCACACCTCAGGGATGATACTACCCAAGTACCTTCAATTGAGTCGGTTTTGATAGTCCGTGAGTTTCTGGATGTGTTTCCTGCAGACCTTCCTAGTATGCCACTGGATAGGGATATCGACTTTTGCATTGATCTTGAGCCGGGTACTATCCCCATTTCCATACCCCCTTATAGAATGGCTCCCGCTGAGTTAAGAGAGTTAAAGGCCCAACTTCAAGAGTTGTTAGGTAAAGGCTTCGTTAGACCAAGCGCTTCCCCTTGGGGTGCTCTGTGTTATTGTGAAGAAGAAGGATGGGAGTTTCCGGATGTGCATAGACTACCGGCAGTTGAATAGGGTAACTATTAAGAACAAGTACCCCATTCCTCGCATGATGACTTGTTCGATCAGTACAAGGTTCTTGTGTCTTCTCTAAGATTGGACTTGAGATCCGGTTATCATCAATTGAAAATACGGGCAACAGATGTGGCCAAAGACTGCTTTTCGAACCAGGTATGGGCATTACGAATTTGTAGTAAGTCTTTTGGTCCTTAGAATGCCCATGCTGCGTTCATGAGCCTGATAACGGGATTTTTAAGCCATATCTGGATCTCTTTGTCATTGTGTTATTGATGATATACTAGTATACTCAAGAGCAAGGAAAGAACATGAGGAAAAGCACTGAGAATTGTGTTGGAAGTATTGAGGGAGAAAAGGCTTTATGCCAAATTCTCCAAGTGTGAGTTTGTGGCTAGATTCAGTGTCCTTCTTGGGGCACGTAGTTTCTAGGGATGGAGTGATGTGGATCCTTCTAAATTTGAAGCAGTGAAGAGTTGGGTAAGACCTACTATGTTACAGAAGTAAGGAGCTTTGTGGTTTAGCTAGCTACTACCGTCGATTCGTCAAGGGATTTCTTCGTTGCTTCCCAATTGACAACTTGATTAAGCAGATGTTCCATTTGTATGGTCGGATGAATGTGAAGAAAGCTTCCAGAATCTCAAGACTTGTTGACTACTGCCCCAATTCTTACCTTGCCAGTGGAAGCAAGAATTTCATTGTTTATTGTGATGCATCCTATTCTGGTTTGGGTGCAGTGCTAATGCAAGAGAAGAATGTAATTGCTTATGCTTCGAGAACGTAATTATCCGGCCCATGATTTGGAGTTGGTTGCGGTACTGTTTGTATTAAAGCAATGGAGACATTATCTATATGGGGTTAAGTGTGAGGTCTATATGGATCATCGTAGTTTACACTATGTCTTTACTCAGAAAGATTCAAATTTAAGATAGAGGAGATGGATGGAACTACTGAAGGACTATGATATCACTATCTTGTATCACCCGGGAAAAGCTAATGTTGTGGCAGATTCCTAAGTAGAAAGGCAGGGAGCATGGGAAGTCTGGCTCACTTGGAGGTTTCTAGACGCCCATTGGCTAGAGAGGTACAGACTCTGGCTAATGACTTTATGAGGCTGGAAGTACTAGAGAAGGGAGGATTGTTGGCCTGTGTGGAGGCAAGATATTCCTTTCTTGACAGGATTAAGGGAAAGCAGTTTACTGATGAGAAACTGATTCGGATCCGAGATAAGGTGTTGCGAGGAGAGGCTAAAGAGGCAATAATTGATGAGGAAGGTGTTTTGACGATTAAGGGAAGGGTATGTGTGCCCCGAGTTGATGATTTGATCCACACTATCCTTACAGAGGCTCATAGTTCCGGATATTGTATACATCCTGGTGCAACCATGATGCACCGTGACCTAAAGCAACACTTTTGGTGGAGTAGAATGAAGCGTGACACTGTTGATTTTGTTGCCAAATATCCAAATTGTCAGCAAGTAAAATATGAACACCAGAGGCGCGGAGGAACACTTCAGAGAATGCCCATTCCTGAATGGAAGTGGGAAAGAATTGCAATGGACTTTGTGTTGGTCTTCCAAAGACATTGGGTAAGTTGATTCTATTTGGGCAATTGTGGACAGATTAACTAAGTCTGCTCACTTCATTCCGTGAACGTGACTTACAATGCAGAGAAGTTAGCCAACTCATATCTCAGAAATTGTTCGATTACATGGAGTTCCACTTTCATCATATCAGATAGAGGTACGCAATTTACTTCTAAGTTTTGGAGAACATTGCATGCTGAATTAGGTACTAGGTTGGATCTCAGTACTGCATTTCACCCTCAGACCGATGGTCAGTCTGAGCGAACGATTCAGGTGTTGGAAGATATGCTTCGTGCATGTGTGATAGAATTTGGTGGTCATTGGGATAACTTCTTACCCTTAGCAGAGTTTTCATACAATAATAGTTATCACTCAAGTATTGATATAACTCCATTTGAGGCACTGTATGGGAGGAGATGTAGGTCCCCCATTGGTTGGTTTGGCGCATTTGAGGTTAGACCTTGGGGTACTGATCTTTTGAGGGATTCATTAGAGAAAGTGAAATCTATTCAAGAAAAGCTTTTAGCAGCTCAGAGTAGGCAGAAAGAATATGCAGATCAAAATGTTAGAGACTTGGAATTCATGGAGGGTGAACAAGTCTTGCCGAAGGTTTCACCTATGAAAGGTGTGATGTGGTTTGGTAAGAGAGGTAAGCTAAGTCCGAGGTATATTGGACCATTTGAAATACTCAAGCGAGTAGGGGAGGTGGCTTATGAATTAGCCTTGCCTCCAGGGCTCTCAGGAGTGCACCCGGTATTTCATGTGTCTATGCTGAAAAGATACCATGGGGATGGAAACTACATTGTTCGTTGGAATTCAGTTCTTCTTGATGAGAATTTGTCTTATGAGGAGGAGCCTGTTGCCATTCTAGATTGAGAAATCCGCAAGTTGAGATCAAGGGAGATCGCATCCATCAAAGTTCAATGGAAGAATCGACCAGTTGAAGAGTCCACTTGGGAGAAGGAGGCTGATATGCAAGAAAGATACCCACACCTGTTTACAGATTCAGGTACTCCTTTTCGCCCTTGTCTTTCTTCTTGTGATCGTTCGAAGATGAACGATGGGTAAATTGGTATCTATTTCAACGACCTGTTTAGTCGTTTTGAGCAGTAGAGTTTATTTCTGGCAATAACTGTCTGGGTCGACGGATCCCACGACGGACCGTCATGGGCACGACGGACCGTCGAGGGGGTCTCGTTCCAAAACACTTAGATTCTGAAAAATTGGGTACTGAGATCGACTCTCTGAACTTCACGACGGAATGGCAGGACGGACCGTCATTTGCACGATGTACCGTCACAAATCTTTCCACAAAATTAACTCTCTGAACTTTATGACAATCCTGCAGGACAGACCGTCACAGTCATGACGGACCGTCACAGGCTGCGTAACCCTGACTAAGTCGGATTTCTGTTAAAATTTTCTAAGGGGAGCTTTGGACTACTCATGCTTATAATTTTAAAGTTAGTGGGTTAATGTTAATAATTCAATTACTTGGTGGTTAAAGGAGATAACCTTGAAATAAATAGTGGGTTATTTTTATCATCTTTTATACTTAATATATGAAAATTAGGGTAAAAGAAAAAGGGTTTGAATAAGAAAAATAGAAAGAAAAGAGAGAGAAAGGGAGAACGAACGAGCAAGAGAAGAGAGAACGAAGAAGAAAGCAAAGACATTGAGGAGTAGCTTGCGTGATCACGAATTCTTCGGTGGAGGTAGGTTATGGTTTATGCTATTTCATAGTAAAACTCTTAATAGCGAATGATATGTATGGGGTAGTACTGTAAAGTCTTCTATATGCTTAATTGTGTGCTTGCATTATGTGATTATGTAATTGTAATGGATTGGAAAGATAAGGCTGTGAATCTTAAACCTTAAATCCACTTTGTTAATGATGATGCCTTGGTATAAAAGAAGGCTTGATGAACTAAAACAATGAGATTAGGGGGTGTCATGAACCGACATGTAGAATTAGGGGATCAGAGTGTCACGTTCCGACACCAGGATAGTAGGGGATCGGAGTGTCACGTTCCGACACCAGGATAGTAGAGGATCGGAGTGTCACGTTCCGACACCAGGATAGTAGGGGATCGGAGTGTCACGTTCTGACACCAGGATAATAAAGAGAATGAATCTTGAATTATGTTATTATACTCAAATTTAAAGAACTATTTCCCAAATTAGTATGATGTGGAGGCTTGAGTCCTCATAGATGTGATGGGTATTGTGGCCAATGGTTATGGTACTTGTTGTGTCACCTATTGAGTATGTAGTGGATTTTATATTATTATTTGATATATATTTTTTCTATTTTGAGTTGGCCGATGATACCTACTCAGTACGTGTTCCTTGTACTGACCCCTATTTGTATTCTTTTTCTTTGTTATTTATGGAATGCAGCAAACGTGCCATCAACTTGACTCGTCCGCAACTCTAGCCAGTCTTCAGCATATCAGATTTCAGGGTGAGCTATTGTTCCTAGCTCGGACTGGATTCTCTCTCATTCATGTCTTGATGTCCTTGAAGTTCGGACATGGACCATCTTTTTACTTATTTTGGCTTCTTAGATACTCTTAGATTTAGTAATTTGAGGATAGATGTTCTTGTGGTGATGACTTCCAGATTTTGGGAATAATAAGTATTAAATTTCAGAAGTTATTTATTGGTTATATTAATGAGTTTAAAGTCTTCGGCATTATATTCTGTTTATTGTGGTTGAAATGTTGGGGTTTAGATTGGTTGGTTCGCTCACATAGTAGGATAAGTGTGGGTGCCACTCGCGACTCGTTTTGGGTCGTGACAATTTCCCCCTTGGGAAAATTTGTCCTCAAATTAAATCACTCTAAATACATGAAGGGTTGCATTATCTAACACTTAACTCAAATACCCTACATTAAAATTAACACAACATAGCATATTAAATTAAAACTGTTCTTTTAGGAAAAGTCATTACTTGGTTTGGTATTTCACCAAAAGTAAATTGATCTGGGTATCTCTTCTTCCTATCCTCCTAAGCCTCCTAAGTAGCTTCTTTAGCAATTGATTCATTATTAAGACTTTGACTTATGCGACCTCCTTGGTTCTCAATTCGCAAAGCCGACGATCAAGTATCTCACTAGGTATCTCCTCATAAGATACGATGTTCGTCATACCAATATTGTCAGTAGGTATAATAAGTGAAGTATCTCCCATACACTTCTTCTACATTGAAATGGAATGTGGGATGGACTGTTGCTAACTATAACGGTAGCTCCAACTCATATGCTACATTGTCAATCCTCTCGAATATCCCTTAAGGACAAATATATCACGGACTAAGATTCCCTTTCTGTCAAAAACTCATAACACCCTTAATGGGTAGAAACTTCCAATAAACTCAATCGTCCACCTCAAACTCCAAGTTTTTTTTTCCTTACATCGATATAGGATTTCTAATGTCTTTGCATTGTTTTCAACCTATCTTGAATGATTTCAACTTTCTCCATATCTTGATGAACCAAGGTTTTTCATATTAACCATATTTGCGAACTTCAAACCATCCTATAGGAGATCTAAATCTTCTCCCATAAAGAGCCTCATAAGGAGCCATTTGGATGCAAGATTGTTGTTGTAAGAAATCTCATTGTGAAGTAAGTGATCATCCCAATAACCCTTGAAATAAATCACACATGCACTCAACATATCCTCTAAAGTATGAATTGAACGCGCTGCTTGACCATCAGTCTGGGGATGAAATGCAAAACTCATATTACCTTCAAACCCAAACCTTTCTAAAATATTTCCATATTGTGCAGTGAATTACGCACCTCTATTTAAAGTGATAGACACTAGAACTCTATGAAGTATGAATACCTCGATGATATATAATATGGTACAATCTTCTGTTTAATAGGTAGTCTTTATCAGTAAAAAATGGGTTGATTAAGTTATTTCATCTATAATCACCCAAATCGAAAATGATGTTGTCTACAAGAATGCAGCAACACTTAATAAAATCCACATTGATCATCTCCCACTTCCATTCTAGGAGATATATGTTCTAAGCCATACCACTGGGCCTCCAAGGCTCTACCTTGACTTATTGGAAATTTGGGCTTTTAACAACGAAATCTAGAATACACTTATTCATACTACTCCACCAATGACTTATTTCAAGTCACGATACATCTTTGTGGAATCAAGATGTATAGAATTTCAAGAGTTTTGTGCTTCCTCCATGATCCTCTATTAGAGTTCATCCATCTTCGGTACACACAATATACCTTGATACTCAATACACCATTTCACCATTGTTCAAAATCCATCCATTTCTGCTTATGAGCATTTCCTTAAATTCAAGGAAAACAAGGTCTTGGTCTTGTTTCTCCTTCACTTCAGATACTAGTTATGATTTACGCTGTTGATCATCAACAATACTCGTTCTTCAGTGGAATCCATCAACTGGACTCCTAATCGTGCAAGTTTATGCACTTCTTTAGATAAATCTTTCTTGCCTTCCTTAACATGGGCAATGTTACCCATACACAATCTACTCAAAGCATCATCAACAACATTAGCCTTATCTGGGTGGTAGAAAATATTCATGTCATAATCCTTAAGTACTTCCAACTACCTCCTCAATCTGAGATAAAACTCTTCTAACTAAGTACATACTAAAGACTCTTTTAATCGGTGAACGCATCAATATGGACACCATTGAGAGAGTGGCACCATACTTTCGAAGCAAACACCACATTAGTCAACTCTAGATCATGTGTTGGGTAATAAATCTTTTGAATCTTATGTTTTCTTGAAGCATAAGCTATAACATTGTCATTTTGTATCAATACACAACCCAAATTAACTCTAGACACGTCAGAATACATAAAAACGTTGTGTGTATCCTCCTGTAATGTAAAAACTTGCATAGTTGTTAATCGTGTTTTCGATTCCTAAAAGAATTTCTCACAAGTTTAAGACCATTGAAACTTTAATGTCTTCTTATTCAATTTTGTCAATGGGGATAAAATATATGAGAAGCCCTCAAGAAACCTCTTATAATAACAAACCAATCCCATGAAACTCCTACTATAGTTGGAGATGTAGGACTAGGCAAATTTTGCACAGCCTCAATCTTCTGAGTGTCAACTCAAATCCCTTCACCTCAAACAGTATGGACTAAGAACGCCACTGACTCAAGACGACACTCAGACTTGGAAATTTTTCCATAAAACTTCTTATTTTTTAGTGTTTGAAGAACTATTCTGATATAACTAGCATGATCCTTCTCATTGCTCGACTAAATTAGAATGTCATCAATGAATATAATAACAACCATATTAATATAAGACAATAAAAACTATTTTCATCAGGTCCATGAGCGTAGCAGGAGCATTAGTCAAACAAAAAGTCATAACTAGAAACTCATAATGACCATAGTGGGTCTTGAATGATGTCTTCGGGATTACACTTTCTATTGATCTCACAAATGATAGCCAAATCTGAAGTGTCTATTAGAAAAAACAAGTGGCACCCTGATGTTGATTGAATATATCATCAATTCTCTGAAGGGGGATACCTAATATTTATTGTAATCTTGTTCAATTTACGATAATCAATACATATTCTAAGAGGACCATCTTTCTTCCTTACAAATAAGACCGAGCGCCCCAATGCAAGACACTGGGTTAAATAAGACCTTTATCAAGGAGATCTCTAAACTTCTCTTTTAACTCTTTCAACTCTGATGGATCCATTCTATATAATGGAGTAGAGATAGGTCGAGTATTAGAAAAAGTATCTATATCGAAGAATAGTTCTCTCTTAGGTGGGACTCCGGTAAGATTTGGAAAGACCTATAGAAACTCACTTACAACTGGAACTGACTGAATAGCTGGTGTCTTAACACTACAGTCATTACCTCATACTAAGTGAAAGATGCCCCATTGGAAACAATTTTTTTTTGCCTTAAGGTACAAAATAAAACAACCCTTAGGCACTACTAAACTATTCCTCCACTCAATAACTGGTCATTAAGAAACTAAGACTTAACTACTCGATTTCTACAATCAACTGAGGCATAACAAGCATGAACCTAGCCCATAACTAAAATTAAATCAAAGTCCACTATGTCTAGCTCAACAAATCAGCCATGGTGTCCTTGTGGTAACAGAAATGGTACAATCACAAAACTCTCTCAACTAGAATAGACTTACAAATAGGTGTGGAAACACTGAAGAGCGTAAGAAGTTTCTTAGAAAAATATCAAAATTCATAGAAATGTAATGAGTCACAAAATATAGACTCGCACCTGGATCAGGCAATGCATATACATCAAAAGTAAAGACTTTGATCGTACCGGTGGCAATATACGGTTAATTATCTTTCTCCTGGTGACTAGTTATAGATACAATTTTTTTTCTTATGATTGTTCCTAAAGTAGATCCTCTAGGTGTAGTTCTATCTGTCGGAGCCACTAAAGAAGATTGGTCTTTATTGCCCCCATTACAATTCCTTACATATTCTTAGGGAACTCTCTCTTGAATTGACATGCCTAAGTAAACTTGAAATCAACCTTGGAGCCATCACGACAGGCTCCTAGGTGGTTCCAACCATATTTATTGCATGCAGGAGTCCAGTTGGCCCCTTGTGCCAGACTACCTTGAATTTGAGCAATTGTAGCTCTAAAATTCTGCATATTCTAATTCTTGAACTCACCTTTGTTTTTTGTTACAGGTGTAGGTGCGCTAGCATATGATGGAGCAATTTCATTTGGCTTTTGGTGGAAAGATGATCAGTTTGCATTTATTTTCTTCTGCCCAGACTAATTTTGTGTTGTCTTAGACTTTTTATTTCAGAACTTTTCTCTATCTCTCATCATGTCCTTCTTAACCTGTTGCACATAAATCATAAGCCTTTTTATGTCCATGTATACATCCTTCATCAAAATATCAAGCTTATCCTAATTTCTTGGAAGACGAGACAACCCAGACACAAACAAGTTCATTCTGCTCCTCATATTAGTAACCATCTCCGGAGCATGACGGGACAGTTGAGTGAACTTGAGGTTGTACTCATGAAAACTCATGGATTCTTGATTAAGTTTAATGAATTCTCTTACCTTTGCCTCTCTTAGTTCATGGGAAAAAATGCCCTAGGAAGGACTTTTCGAACATAACCCAACTCATGATTTGTGCATGATTAGCTCTACTCCTCTTCTTCCATTGATCATTCAAGATTCTAGCAACACCCTCAGTTGGTATGTAGTTAGTTCCACATGATCAACATCTGAAACATTCATTACCTCAAACACTTTCTACAACTCTTCTACAAAAAATTTTCAGATCCTCAGTGACACTTGAAAAGGTGAAAGTTGGAGTATTTATCCTTAAGAACTCACGGATCCTAAATGTATTATCCACATCCTATTAATTCCCTCTTTGTTGCCCGTCTTAGTTGGTCATAACTTGACTCAACATTCCAATAGCATCTTGGAACTCAAGATTAGTGACCTCTTCTTGGGTTGCACTTCTAGTGCACTCGGTACCCCTTGATCTTGGTGATCAACATTTCTCCTAGCTGGACAAACTTAAACAAGTATTTGTTGAGGCATGACCTGAAAGATATGCACAAGCATAAATTCGTAGAAATTTTTATATAGCTGCACCTTATGGTATAAAAAGAGTATGAAAGAAATTATAGATATCACGCACATCATACATATAACTAAGACTTTACAAACACAACTTCCTATACACTCAAGGGCTCTTGAATTGTATGCTCTGATACCAAATTTTTCACTCCTCAAGCCTATAACTTGGGAATAATTGGCAGTCGGAACCATCGTTGGCCCCAAGCGAAATCTTGTTCTAGATCAACTTTTTCATTAATAGAAAGTTCAAAACACTAAACCGATAAGATTTCATAAGTAAAAAGTTTACTCAGTGTACTCAAATGAACATAAGTGTTCAACTCATAGTCTTTAGAACATCACAAAGGAAATGAAAAAGAAACATCACTTACTACTATTTATGGAAGTCGGGAGAAGGACCTATGACATCATAAAAAATTGAAAAGTTAATGGGGATCCTCCGTAAGCAAGGAGGCTCACAAAAATGACTCTTGAATTGCAAGAGGTATCAACGTTACGCTTGTTAATTACCTTAAACACTTGTATCTAAAGAATCACTAATGACTCATATAAAAATTATGAACATTTATTCATGTTGAACTACATTATTTACGAGGACTCTGAGTTGTCTGAACTCATCCTCCTATCGGTGCTCAATATCACTCTCAATAATATAATTCACGCTCATATGTTTAGAAACATTTTTGCATCCTGAAATTTTAGATTATTAATTAAAAGGTTCTCTAAAAGAGAATATACTCAAAACTCCTCATGAACTCTAGAAACCAATGTTTCCTTGCATTAAATGTAAAAAACATTTACTCTTGGGAATACTTAGTTCCCATATTTTATTTTGGAAAAAAATGAAACTAAACTATCCTCATCCTCATACTCAAGTCTTAAAATAATTTTTAAGAATTTGTAAAAATATTTTTCAGAACGACTCAAAAGATTCTCCCAAACTTGATTCTAAATCTTTTCTGGAAATTGAAATGTGAATACAAGAGTTATATGCATGATATATGAGATCTGTTGATGATTAATGAAGTAAAGAAAGGAATTAAAGCTCGACTAAAAGTAACGATTATGAATCGAAGAATAAAACTGAAAGTTTGTTTATCCTCTAGGCTCATCCTTGGCACGTACCAGCCCTTTACTTACTGGTGATGGTTTTTGGTGCGCTGTAGACACAGGGCGTCACTCCTCCTGCCGCATCTTGGGTGCCCCCTCCTAGACCATTTCAAAAAACATTCCGGTAATTTTATCATCTGAATATGACCCTAATTCACTAAGAATCGAAGATCTCTCTCAAACTCCTTTATATTCAAATACCCAACATAAGTAAAGACAAATCTGCTTAAAACAACTCTCAAACTCATAACATTCTTCTCAAGAAATCATCAAATCCCATTATTAAAGATTTAAGAACGAAACTTTAAGAAACTCATTAAGAACATCAATGTATGGATTATCATGGATGAAATTAACTAAAGAAAACTCATGATTGTAGTGAGATTGAATGAACCATCAATATGAAATCTTAGATACCTCGTAAGGATCAAATCCTTGCAAAATTTCTCAAAAATCCCAAGAACCTTGAAGGAACACTTGAACGTCTCCCTTCTTTCTCCTCTTGAACATCTCCCTAAAACCTTAAGTGTGTTTAGAAATAGTGAAAACTGATTTAAGTTAGTTTAGACTCCTAAGATATTACTAAAATTAGTTAGTCTCATAGGGGTAAGGATAATACCAAAATATCTCTCATAATTTGGGTGAACTTTCCTTAAACAGAAAGCTAAACTCAAACAGGCATATCTCCGTCATTCGAACAAAGAATTTAGTAAATCAGCGGTTTTGGAAAGAGGACTTAAAGATCTTTTTTTGATACCTTCTAGGACAACTAACTCATCATGTACTGAAAGTTGTGGCCGTTTGAAGTTGACCTAAAACTTACAATTAAAGATTAAATTACACAAATCTCAAATTAGCTTTTTCCAATTTAGTTCTTTATAAAAGTAGATCTTTCTAAGGCTTAGGTTTTACATAAGTATCCCAAGTATAATACTTTTATATTTAAAATGACAGAAACACTGACTTCTAAATGAGTTTATGAGTTTTTGTAGTATTATCTCATTTAAGAGAATCCTTTGAGTAATTATATCAAAGTGTTATGTTCTAAGCTTATGAGCATGAGTTATATAAATTATGGAGAGTAGTATTGAGAAACAATATGAGATGAGTTCAAAGAACTCACATTTCTTGAAAACCACGTAAGCCAATATGCATAAAGGTTCATACATTTTAGATGATTTCTTATTGTTTTTAATCATAGCTAAGTGGATCCACTTAATTGAGATTTTCTATACTCCAACAAGGTATAGAAAAATTTTGGAGCGTGAGTCTGACGTTGTATCATCACGTAGCTCGTAGTGATAGTTGTTGGTTAGAGAATATCCCAAATAAATGGTAAAAGAGCTTACTATTGTTTTTATACATTTTGATTTACTATCTACTGTTTTCAAGGCTTTATATGTTGCATCTTATTATCATTGCTTCCATAGTTAATTGATTTAGAGTGAGGTAAGTATGTCATCTCTTTTGTATTGGTTCAACTTATATATATGTTTTTTTTTCC
Source organism: Solanum peruvianum (assembly GCA_027705065.1). NCBI lineage: Eukaryota > Viridiplantae > Streptophyta > Magnoliopsida > Solanales > Solanaceae > Solanum > Solanum peruvianum. The sequence goes on along the minus strand of JAKWJD010000469.1, from coordinate 7,605 downwards.
TCTTACATGCTTGTATATTCAATGTTAGACGTCATTCGGCCTGCATCCTTTCATAATGCATATATAGGTGTACAAGGTCATAAACCGGCACTTCGTTGATCCAATCATATTCGAGCTAAGCCTTTGGGAGCCTCAATGAATCAAGACGGTTCCAGACCTAGTTTTTAGTTAATTAAAAGGTCGTGGGTTTTGTTCTGACTTCTGTCACAGTATTTAGAGGCTTCGTAGATAGTGGTAGTTGAGGAATCTTTTTCCATTTCCCTTGTTGAAGTTCCTTTGAAGGTTTGAGTTAGTTACTTATGCTTGATTAAGTATTTTAAAACATTTATTGAGTTAAATTTATTGAGACTATATGAGTTATGTTTGGTATTTTGAGTCATCATTTTTCTTGAGTTAGTTTTTGCTGAGTAATTGGGCTAGATCGAGTGTTCATTTGGGGACCAATAATGATTCCCGAATGCCGGCCACATCCATGCTTAGGCTTTGGGTGTCATACATAATTAGCCATATAATGAAATGAGAAAATATTATGTTCAATGGTATGTAATGCATTTATTAGTTTGATGTAAAAAAAGTATGATTTAAAATTTCTAATAGTCCATTTATTATTACAAAAATTGCAACGGTACTTGACCTAAGTTTATATTTTGGACATCATCAGTAATGAACCGCTAGGTCGTTTTGAGAAGTAGGACGATTTTAACCTCCTTTTAAAAATTTAAAGGGGGGTACTTTTAAACAATTCGAAGACTAAGAGTATTTAGTTCATAAATTTTTTTAATTAAATATAATATAGATAATAGGTAGTGGAGTTTCACGGTTAATAATTTCTTATTTAGAAGTAAAAGAAAATGAAAGTAGTGGAGACGAAACCTTACCATAGTCAACCAGCGAAAGGAAGAAAAATCGTAGCCATTGTTTTGGTAAAGATATGAAATATTCATTCTTTTCAATTCTATATATAGTAGTATATTGTCAGAGTGCTTGGGATTGAGTTTTTTATTTATGTTATATTGTTAGGGGGTGATAAGAAATAATGGGTAAGTTGGTGATGGTTACTAAATTATATTATATTGTTAGCAATTGGTTAGTATTTGTTATAAAGGAAAAAAAAGGGAAATCGATTGAAGTTGGATAGTTGAATGGCTGCAAGGTAAATATTTTCTGGGAATTTGTCTACAATAATTTCCTTATTTTTTGTTAGTTTAAGAATGGTAGGAACAAGATTGAGCAATCATTGGACAATCATTGTCTATGACTGTCAATGATTGGAATTTGATAAATATTTTAGAAAATTTGCACTTATTTACAGAATGGATTTCTGTAAAAAAAAATAATATATAATATATATATATATATATAAATAGATTTTTAATTGGAAATTAATTGGAGGAAGTTATTTTTATGTTTGAGTTAGTAGAGTGGTGGGAGATAAGAGTGGCTGCCAATATTGGGCAATCATATGCAATGATTGGCATTTGGATAAAGATTTTGAATGGCAATGTAAAGAATTTTTTTTAAAAAAAAAAAAAAAAAACCAACGTTCCACTGTTCTGCCAATGGGTGGTGGAATTAGTGCGTGTTTTATTCATATATTAAAATTCTACTTTTTAATATATTGATATAGATAATTAATAATTCGGCATATATTATATGGTTTTACATTGAATTCTAGGGTATTTAAGTGATTAAGGTTAAATTCTTGGCTTGAAATTTGACAAATATGATAATTTTTGGCGTAAAATTATATAAAGATTTGGGGTTTGATTTCAGATATGAGTGATTTTTAGGGTCTATGATATACTTATAATAATTTCAATGTCCACAAACTCGCTCACCTACGAATATTGCATCATTGGTAGATCTTGAGCGTTCCAAAACTTTGCAAAAAGGGAAAGAACTATCTTGAAGATTCGTGGCACGAGGTTCGGCTCTTAAGGTATGTTAAGACTTTTAGACTTGTTGAAGGATGTTTTCCTAATTAAAGATTAAAAAAATATGAAATGGACAAAGGGGTGAGGGCGAAAGATGGGGGTCTCTCAATGGTGTGATGGGCATTGGTACGAGTACTAGTGTTATAAAAAGGAAAATTACTAATATAGAATGTGGATTGTAATTTGAGAATGACAAAGCATATGGGCATTAGGTCATATATTATTGACTTGAAATCCTTGTGTGATTGTGTTTTGTTTATAACACTCGTATAGTTGTGATAATCGAGGTGGTTATGTAGTATGTCGATATTTGACTGATTCAGGTGCATCATCATCCCCTTTACTGAAATAATATTTGTGTACATGCATTGACATGAGATTGAGTAAAAGTTGGGCACGTGGAGATCGTTCGGGCTGGGGACGGTGAGATGTTAAGATTGTAATTTGGGCACGTGGAGACCATCCGTGTGAAAATTTTTGATATTATGATAATGCGTTGAGATCGTCCGCATAGACACGTGGAGATCGTCCGTGTAGGTATTGGACCTCGTGAGTCCCTCATGGGTCATGAGCTCTCGATTTATTTCTGAGGAGTATCATGTATATACGGTTGAGTGAGTACAGGGTATTCTGAGACAATTCGGTACATTGAATCATATTGCATTGCATTTCATCACATCATTCATTTTTGATGATTATGTGTTTTGTTTGGTGTTTGAAAAGTACTTGACGTTTGATTACCTTTATTTATGAAACTGAAATACTGAGTGTCATATAAATATACTTATATAATTTAGGAATTCATTTTTTTTATATGAACTCTCGTCACTACTTCTTCGTTGTCGGTCAATGAGACATATTGAGTACAAGTGGTTTCGTAGTCATACTACACTTGTTGAACCTTTTGTGGTGCAGATACGATTCCGAGTAGGAGCACATCACTTTGAACAAATTGAGTCCAAGCTTGAAGTTCTTGGAGTTGTGGTGAGCTGTTTGGCTTTTCCATGGCCCACACCTCCCTCTATCTTTTATTTAATTTGTTATAAGTATTGAGACAGGATATCCCTTATGTTAGATTTGTCATTTAGTTTCAGACTTGCATTGGATTTTAGAAGCTCTTGTACTGAAGACACCAGTTCTTAGGGTGATATATTTTTTCTAGTTTCCGCATTTCGTACATTAAGGAACTCAATGTTGGAGATTCTTTCCAAGTTTTTTTGCCATTTTTTTACCCATTTGTTGGTTGCGTTTGGTTAATATGTTGGTTGGCTTACCTATTGGTTGTGAACATAGGTGTCATCACGACTCGTGTTTCTTTTAGGGTTGTAAAAAAATTTGGTATCAGAGCCCTAGGTTCATCGGTCTCACGAGTACAAGAGCTATGTGTAGCTGAGTGTTGTGGATTTGTATGAAGACGTCCATACCTATCTTCAAGAGGCTATAGGACATATAGGAAATATTTTGTTCTTTTATTCACTAGCGTGCACACTTAACCTTTTTGAAATTCAAATCTTGATATCGCATTCTCTCAGATGGCGAGAACTCGTAAACTGGCAAGTGGTGGTTAGAATCCTATTCATGTACCTGCTACTAGGAACACTATCCGAGGTAGAGGGAGGAGACTAGCTCAAGGTCAGGGTAGGAGTCGTATTGCAACACCTGTGGAAGGTCAAGTACCAATAGTTACCCAGGGTCGTGATAGGACGGTACCTCCTGATGCAGAGGTTATTCATGGGGATGTGCAAGATTGTGTCGATAGGGATGGGCCAGCTCAGGCGCCACCCTGTACTATTGTCACCCAGTGCTTCAAGATACCTTGACTCGTATGTTAGGACTCCTACACGGGATGGCTCAGGCAGGAGCTTTGCCTGTCACTTCTGATGGCTCACAGACCCGCGTCGGAGGTCAGACTGCAGATGCGATAGTTTCTACGGATTGTCAGAATCCCAGGACTTAGCCAGCTGCTGTTGTAGCTCCTCGTTTGGATAGTCTGGATTTTCCAGATATTACATTACATTTGGTGAACAAGCCTTCTATGACCATTGATGAGCAAAAGATGTTTGAGAGGTTCAGACTAATGAATCCTCCTACTTATACTAGTGGCTTAACTGAGGATGCATATGAATTTATAGTTAGTTGTCATGAGAGGTTGCATAATCTTTAATTGGTAGAGTCTCATGGAGTTGACTATACAGTTTTTCAGATGTCTGGCTCTGCCAAACAATGGTGGAGGTATTATATGAGTAGTAGGCCAGCTGGATCCTCTCCACTATCCTGGACTAAGTTTACTTAGGTATTTCTATCAAAATTTGTTCCACGTAGTGAGAGGGAGCGTAAGAGGACCGAGTTTGAGGGTTTGCAGCAAGGTAGTACGTCAATTGCAGAGTATGAGGGTAAATTTCATGCCTTGGCTAGGCATGCTTCGATGATACTTCCTACAAAGGCTTAGAGAGTGAGGAGGTTTTTTAAGGGGATGATTATTCCGATTTGTGTAAATTTCTCAGGTTGCTGCTTCTGGTGTTCCGTTCCAGAAAGTGGTGGATGTTTCTAAGGAGTTGGAGATGATTCGACGTGAGGGATTTCAGCAACGTAAGGGAAAGAGGACCCATTATTCAAGTGATTTTGATGGTGCTCCGCCTAGGAGTCGAGGTTATGTAGGGAGAGGTTATCACTCTCAGTCCTGCAAACCCATCCATGCTGCTATACTTGCGTTTGAGGCTTATTACACTAGGCATAGTTCTTCGAGCACAATGCACACTTCACAGGGTTCATCTTCTAGGCCTATAGTTTATGGAGGGCATTCTGGTCATTAAGAATCCTCTCATCAGCCTACGTCTCGTAGGGGCTGTTTTGTGTGTGGTGATATGAGACACTTTGAGAGAGACTTTCCTAGGACCAGACGTGGTGGCTTAAATCATGGTTCTCAGGCTTCGACTTCCAAGGCTGCACAACCTCCAACAAGGAGTGGTGCACAGAGTGGTAAAGGTAGTCCTCATTCAGGTAGAGGTTGTTATCCTTATGATCGAGGGTGTGGTCGTGGAGGTTCACAATCTGATGGAGGTCGTTCTCATTGTTATGCTTTTATGAGTAGTCCAGAGGCTGAGGCTTTAGATGATTTTATCACAAGTATTATTCCGGTTTGTCATCGACCAGCTATTGTATTATTTGATCCAGGCTCTACTTATTCTTATATGTTCACATATTTTTCTCCAAGTATGGATATATTATGCGAGTCTCTTGATTTGCCGATACATGTTTTTGTACCTTTCGGGGATTCTGTAGTTGTAGATCGGGTGTATCGATTATGTATTGTTACCTTGATGGGGTATGGCACTCAAGTAGATTTAAAGGTCGTCGATATGATAGATTTTGATGTGATTCTTTGTATGGATTGGTTATCTTCTTACCACACAATTTTAAATTGACAGGCCAAGACAATTACTTTAGCTATTCCTGGAATTCCTATAGCAGAATGGATAGGTTCTCTTAGTAACTCTCTTAAGGGTGTGATATCATTTCTTAAGGATCGTCAGTTAGTACAGAGAGGATGTTTGACTTACTTGGCACAGATTCGAGATTCTAATGTTGTGATTCCTATGCTTGAGTCTATTCAAGTGGTAAGTCAATTTTCAGAGGTATTCCAGACCGATTTGACAGGTCTTCCCACAGATTGTGATATTGATTTCTGTATTGATGTGGAGCCAGGCACTCAACCTATTTCCATTCCTCCTAATCGTATGGTACTGGCTGAATTGAAAGAGTTGAATGAGCTGTTACCGGATTTGTTGAGCAAAGGTTTTATTACACCGATTGTATCTCCTTGGGGTGCTCTAGTGTTTTTTGTGAAGAAAAAAGATGGATCTATGTGTATGTGAATTGACTATCGACAATTGAACAAGGTAACCCTCAGAAATAAGTACCCGATACCTCGTATTGATGACATATTTAATCAGTTGCAGGGTGCTTCAGTTTTCTCCAAGATTGATTTGATATCTTGATATCATCAGCTGAAGATTAGGGCGGAGATATCCCTTAGAAAACTTTTCAAACACGTTATGGCCATTACGAATTTTTGGTAATGTCTTTTGGATTGACTAATGCCCCTGCAACTTTTATGGACTTGATGAATGAAGTATTCAAACCGTATTAGGATTCCTTTGTTATTGTATTCATTGATGATATGTTGATATACTCACGCAGTAAGGAGGAACATGAGCATCATTTGAGGATTATTCTTGGAATTCTAAAGGAGAAAAATCTTTATCCAATGTTTTCAAAGTATGAGTTTTGGCTTAGTTCGGTAGCATTGTTAGGACATGTAGTGTCCAATGAGGGTATCATTATGGATCCTAAGAAGATTGAGGCAATTAGAGATTGGGTCAGACCTGCTTCAGTTACTGAGATTCGGAGTTTCTTAGGCCTTGCTTGTTATTATAGACGGTTTGTAGAGGGTTTCTCGTCTATTGCATTACCATTAACTAGATTGACACAGTAGGAATTGACTTTTCTGTGGTCTAACGAGTGTGAGGTTAGTTTCTGAAATCTCAAGACTTTATTGACTACTGCTCCGATTTTGACCCTACCCGTGGAGGGAGAGGGTTTTGTTGTTTATTGTGACGCTTCTCGAATCGGTTTGGGTTGTGTATTGATGCAGAAGGGAAAGGTGATATCTTATGCTTCAAGGCAGTTAAAGGTTCATGAGAAGAACTACCCTATTCATGATTTAGAGTTTGCGGCTGTTGTGTTTTCATTGAAGATTTGGAGGCATTATCTTTATGGTGTGCATTCTGAGGTGTTCACGGATCATCGTAGCCACCAAAATATTTTCAATCAGAGGGTCTGAATTTGAGGCAGCGGAGATGGTTGGAGTTGCTCAAGGACTATGACATGACTATTCTTTATCATCCATGTAAGGAAAATGTTGTAGCAGATCCCTTGAGTCGAAAGGCGGTAAGTATGGGTAGTCTAGCCATGTTACAAGTTGACGAGCGGTTTTGCTAGAACATATACAATCTTGGCCAATAGCTTTGTGAGACTTGATATTTCAGAACCTCGTAAGATATTGGATTTTATTGGAGGCTAGGTCATCCTTGTTGGAATACATTCGGGCTCAACAGTTTGATGATGGTGAGTTATGTAAGATTTAGAGACAAGGTGTTAAAAGGAGAAGCCAAGGCTGCAATTCTGGATAGTGAGGGACTTTTTAGGATTAAAGGTCGTATTTGTGTTCCTCGGACAAGTGATTTGACTAGATTGATCGTGGAAGAGGCCCATAGTTTGAGAAACTATATTCATCCAGGGGCTACTTAGATGTATCATGACTTGAAGCACTCCTATTGGTGGGTCGTATGAAGAGGGACATAGTATTTTTGTATCTCGATGTTTGAATTGTCAGCAAGTGGATGTATGAACACCAAAAAGCTTGGAGGTATGACTCAGAGGCGCCCATACCTGAGTGGAAGTGGGAGCGCATTGCTATGGACTGTGGGTACAGTTCCCATGTACCGGGTAAGTTTGATGCTATATGGGTCATCGTGGATCGGATGACTAAGTCTGCACGCTTTGTACTAGTTCAGACTCCCTATAACTCACAGAAGTTAGCCAAGATCTATATCAAGAGATAGTTCATTGCATGTGGTTCCTATAACTATTATTCAGATCGTGGCACCCA
>JAKWJD010000468.1:0-21840 GCA_027705065.1 Solanum peruvianum | reverse complement strand
TTCAGCCATGTAGGACTCCCGAATATGAAGATTTTCCCGGATGAGTCTTTACCGGACATAAAAAGGGGAAATCTTAAGTTTGGAGGTCTAGGGGTAAAATGGTCTTTTTCCTTGATAAGGGTAGTACAGTAATTACCCTAAATATACAATTAATTATTAAATTAGTAAGTGGAGAGGAATTTTGGGGAGAGAGGGCAGAAAATTGGCCTTGAGTGAAGTCTTGCTCCACCCGGGTTCGAACCTAGGTGGAAGCAATTATTTAAATTGTTTTCATTTAAATTAGTAAATTAACTTAATTATTTTATATTTATTAGCTGATTTAATAACAAGGAGAATCAGATTTTTTTAAAGGGCTGAAAGAGTCGTAGTTTGACTAAGTCCTTACCTAAGCCTAAACTACCTTGCATGTTTCACTCATTTACGTCAATACCTCACTTTCACGATCATTCTCTCTTCTTTTTTCACGTTTCTCTGCCAAGAAAAAAATACTAAAACAGAAACATTACTAAATTTCTTCACAAATTACATGAAAATATAAGAAAAACAAGCTAATAAAAACTGTTAGGCAAAAGAGAGGATTATTCCGTCGACTTGATGTTCAAGTTGAGGGGATTTGGACGTGTTTTTAGTGAAGGTTTTGGGAAGAAAGTCAAGGTTTGAACTACATAAAAAGGAATGTTTTTTTAATCTTGGTCCCTTTCCCAAGAGACCCTTAATATTCAATCAATTCTAATTCGAAAACTAGGATTGTTTCCCCGTTGCATTTCCTTGTCACTAGTTGCCATTGATTAATAGGTTCGGCATATTTGCTGGTAGATATTAAGAATGTAATGGGTTTTTGTGATGAATATGTTCATGAATGTGTGTTTGGAATTATATGAATGACAACCTATGTTATCCGAAAATATGTGTATGTGTTCCGTCGATTTGATGTTCACGACCTCTAGGATAATTAAGGGAATTAAAGAGAAAAATAAAGTGAGGTTGTGGGGATTCGATTCCATACCCTCACGGTAAACTCGGAAAGGTCAAGGAAAAAGAAAAAAAAAAGAAATGAGTATGTAGGAGATCGGTCCCACAACCTCCCAGTCCCAAGACAAATGAATATAAAAGAAAGAGAAATAAGGAAAAATGAAATGAAGGCGTTGGGCCGCTCAATCTGGGTCCCCAAGCCGTATGGATCAAAATAGAATAAATAAAACAATGTAAGTTTTAACCAAGGGAATCAAAACCGGGATCCCTTGCCCAAACTCTGTATCGATATGTAAGTCATACGTGAATAAATCGAGATCTTGGCATACATACAAGATGCATAAGTCTTGTACCACATAATCGTAGAAAGTTATGAATAACTTAATCGAACTATGAATGAAGCCTCATGGATTTTATGTATAGACCAATAAGTCTAGCATACTTTTAAAATTAAGTGAACCTAAGATGTATGAAATGAAATGATGCAACCCTAGAAGGGTTAAGTACGAGTGTAAGATATACTAAATGGCCAAGTGCGTTGACATATAATGAAATGAACATTTACGTAATAAGGGGTGAGAAATTATTAAGAGTAAATGTGGTAAAGTTAATTATTGTGGTGACAACATGATATGAGGCTAATGTGAAAGATGAGATCAATCTCAAATGAACCTTAATAAATGTTACCAAAACGTACTCACTTATGAGAGTGTAAAGCTAATGAAGAGACCAGTCTCTATTAACACTCTAATGAATGTATTGAAGTTAATGCATACTTAATACTAATGATGAGATGAGAAATCATCTAATGAGTTATGATGTCCTCATGCGAGAAGCCAACTTCCATGATGTAGGAGTTGAATGTAATGGAACTTTATACTGAGCACCGATAGGCTAGCTATGAGCACTGATGCCTTCCTTCAAGAAGGGAGGAGGTTCACATAACTCTCATGAGATGAAAATATTAAACTACATCCTAATCTAAATTTTGCAAGCCTACAAACTTGAGTTTCCATAAATCATGTTGTTAGGAAAAAGATAGTCTTACTCATGCATGTCTTTGGTTTGTGCTAGCATATACCCATACTTAGTACAAGTGTGTACTAATGCCATACAACTCTATATTTTAGGTGCAGGCACAAAGAGACGTTAGAACTTACAGTACGACATTGCAGCTATCGGACGTGGAGCTTTCATTTATATTTGGTACAGTCACATGCTTTCGAGGATGCCTACTGTTATTTTCTAGCTTAGATATAGGCTATAGATAGTGGAGCATGTTCAACTAGTGTTTCATTTCCCATTTCATTACAGACTTTGTATTGTTGTCATTTTTGCAAGAGTACATTTAATGAAATTATGAACTACTTCTTTCATTTGGTTCTCTCTATATTAGATGGATGATCTGTGAACACCTATGATGTTAAGTTTAATATCTTTCGCATGAAATAGGAAACAAAAATTCAAATTTTTCGCTAAAAATAACCCAAATGAAGTATGTATGACGCATGTAGACTTGTCTGCGACCTTTGAGAGGTCAACGATGTCGGTCTCGTCTGGGGTCTAGGTTCCTATCGTGACAAAGTGAGTCGCGGGATCCATGTTCTTCTTCTAGGATCCGATCCCTCAACCCATCTACATCGGGAACACGTAATCTCCCTTAGTACCATAACACACCATCCCCCCAAGGAAAACGAATTATTCAACTTGCTGAAAAATGATTATTTCAACTCTATTAAGGCTAAATACAGGTGTTGTTTGGCTTTCACATCAACTACTAAAGATGAATCAAAGTTATGATGAACTATAGCACCCCCATCCGGAGAACTCTCCAACCTCACCCCCAACCTAGCCAACCTATGTACTTCACTTGCTAGGTCCTTCTTGGCTTTGTCAACATGGGATACATTACCCATAGTCATATGACTTAGGGCATCTAAAACTACGTTAACCTTGTCGGGGTGATACAGGACACCCATATCAATATATTTTAACAACTCTAGCCACCATATTTGTCGAAGATTCAAATCCTTTTGGGTAAACACTTATTTGAGAGTCTTATGATCGGTAAAAAGATAAATATGAACCCTATACATGTAAGGCCTCCAAATTTTCAAAGAAAACACCACGGTTGCTAATTCAAGGTCGTGATTGGTGTAATTTCTCTCATGTACCTCTAGTTGCCTAGAGACATAAAAATAACCTTATCGTGTTGCATAATTACACACCCTAAACCCACTCAAGATGCATCACAATACACCACAAAACCTTTTATGCCCTCTGGTAAGATCAACACTGGAGCATAAGTAAGCCTAGCTTTTAACAATTAGAAGCTTTTCTAACATGCCTTCGACCACTCAAATTTTTACTCTTTGGGGTCAAAGTAGTCAAAGGAGACGCAATGGATGTGAAACTATCCACCAACCACCAATATAACTTGCTAAATCAAAGAAACTCCTAATATCAATTGGAGTCAATGGTCTAGGCCATTTTTACACTGCTTCCACTTTGCTTGGGTCTATCTCACTCCCTCACTAGAGATGATGCGCCCAAGAAATGTCACCAACCTCAACCAAAATTCACAGTTGCTATAGTTGGCATACAATTGATGTTCTTTAAGGGTTTGTTATACTTCCCTAAAATGACCCATATGATCATCCTCATTCTTCGAATATACGAAGATATCGTCAATGAAGACATTTACAAATAAATCTAGGTAATTTTGAAATACTCTATTCATTTGGTCCATAAACGCCGCCAGAGCATTAGTGTGACCGAAAGACATGACCAAGAACTCATAGTGACTATGCCTAGTCCGAAAGGTCGTCTTTGGTTTATCCTCACCTCTCACCCTAAGTTGGTGATACCCCGATCTAAATTCAATTTTTGAAAAGTAACTCGCCTCTTGGAGTTGATCAAATAATTCATAAATCCGAGAGAGAGGGTACTTATTCTTAATGGTAACCGTGTTGAGTTGGCGGTAATGAATACACATTCTCAAGGACCCATCTTTCATCTTCAAAAACAAAATAGGAGCACCCCACGGAGAAATACTAGGCCTTATAAAACCCTTATCTAGTAAATCCTTGAGTTGAACCTTCAACTCTTTCAACTCGGCTAGAGCAATCCAATAGGGAGGAATTGATATGGGATTTATATTCGATAGCTAATCTATGCCAAATTTATTTTCCAATTCGGGAGGAATACCAGTAAGGTCATTAGAGAAGACCTTCAAAAACTCAATCACTACGGGTACCAACTCGATGGGAGGGACTTCAGAGTCTAGATCTTGGACTCTTACTATATGATATGGACAACCTTTGGAGATTACTTTGCATGCTTTTAGACAAGATATAATATGACCTCTAGGAATAGAATTTCCCCCCTTCCACTCAACAATGGGTTTATTTGGGAGGTTAGACCACACCACTCTTGTCCTACAAACAATGGATGCAAAACATGCATGCAACCAATCCATACACAATATAATATCAAGATCAATCATATCGAGTTCTACTAGATCAACATAAGAAACTCTATTTGGCAACATTATAGGAAATTTTGTATACACCCTTTTTTGAAACAACATAGACCACATCATCTAGTATTAAATTTAGTGTGATAAAACCCTACACCGACAGAAGGCAGACTACATACCAAAGTAGTACCAAAACATGAAACATAGCAACTACATTGATCCACTAGGTAGTATTCCTATAGGGGGAAACGTAGTTCAAGAACTAGGAGATATGGTTGGGAACCTTTTTATGCGCCATGCATTATAGTCTCCAATATCAAGAGCAACGTATTATTCTTACCTTCTCAATGTTGGAAGGGACACTCCTCAAACTAGTTCACTCGGTGCTAAGATATAGTTTCTTTTTGAAATATCTTTAAGCCTTTAATTATCAATCATAGCTTAATTTAGGCCATAGGGTCTACCCCTTATATAATAATCATCATGAATAGCTCAATAAAAATTGTATGAGTATAACTCTTTTCAACACAGTTCAAATAAGTGAGTTAAACCCATTAGCATTTCATAGCATATTAAGCCACATTGATAGTTTTCACCATCCTTATATCACATACAACTTAATCAACCTCACAACATAGTCAAGACATTTCAATTCAACATCATACCACCCTATAATACTAGTATAAGGCATTCTCTAATGTAATATTATGTCTTACCAACAATTAATCACATTGGAAGTAAAGATAGAGATTTTAAGACTTACCCCCATAGTCTATCACCAAGGTCTTACCATCAACCCATAAATAGACCCAACTTTCGGAGTATTATCACACAATGATAACCAATAAGATAACAAGGCCAATTGCATCTCTATCACACAAGTCAACTCTAGATCACAACTTGAGACAACATACATAGGCTAATTTCACATTCTAATTGATAAGCTAAATCACATATAAAGAACTAGAATGATAGGCGTAAAATTCATCTTAATTTAATAAAAATAACACCATATGATAGTAATAAAATACATAACCAACTCAATTGAATGATCACAATACAATATAGGTCAAGATCACTACACAGGGTTAGGTTTGGAGGATCATATTCTTCAATTTAGACCAAACATGAAAAATTACCATAAACAAGTTGAATTACATGTTAATCTACTCAATATAACCCTAAGAAATCATTAACAACTCAGTCCATAACTTCAATCTCGTAATTGAATGAAACCCATAAGAAAAGTTAACTTTTGTAATATATTTTTGAAGGAACGATTTGAGGAAAGAGTCTCAAAGGTGAATAGAACCCATAGCTTAACGTTTGTCAACGATTTTATGGTGAATTCATCCCTTTCCAGCCCCAAACCATAATCCTTGCTAGTCTTCAATGGTGATTTCATGTAGAGAGGGAAATAAGACAGAAGCAAGAGAGTTGAATTGATAGTTGTCTTTAGGTTAATGAGGGTTGAGAGTATTTATAGTGGGACTTAATCAACTTAATTATTTTCCCGATCGACGGGCCGTCTTTGAGTCGATGGACATCTCTCCCTCTGTCCTCCACTCCTTTGTCTTGGTCAGAGACTATGCAGGCGAGGGCTTCCTCCAATTGTCTAAGTGTGGGACGAGATGACAGTGGCATCGACGACCGTCGATCCTTATGCAGATCGTATCCTGCAACTTTGCACTCCGTTGATGAGTTCAGAGGTTGTGCAGGTGAAGTGACCTTCTCCACCATCCTAAGTGTGGGACGACGGTGGCTTCGACGGCCAATTGATCCACACACGGGCCGTCTTCTGTCCCGTCAATGCACACTACGAGGTAGTGTTGCATCAAACTACAAGGATCCTTGGTTGTTCCTTGGGGAGTCGTAACCGGACGTTTCAACCTTAAAAAAATTCAAACACCTATTATCTAACTTTCCACCAATTTTCGAACATTTCCGACTGCTAGAAGTTAGTAAAATATGCTAAGATACACTAACATCCCTTTGAACCAACTTCCCGGACGTCATGGACGTTGTTGGACATTTTCGTTCTTAACCCTCCTAAATGACCTCTATTCATTAAAATGGACTTAGAAACAATACTTAGACCTTGTGACACCTATGTTAGGCTTTACAATCTGTCTTGGATTTTCAAGGTTTTACAGGTTGCATGATGAGATCTTAAATAAAATTAAGTGATTACCATGTTACAGCAAGAAGATGGATGTCCCTCCTTTGAATATGATAAGAGCCTATGTGTTTGCTGAATTAAAGGGTGAGTAAAAGTAAGTTTTGCTTGCTTTTGTGCATTGAGTACTAAAATGAGTTGAAGATGTGTTCCTTGTAAGTACGGTGCATTAACTTCTATGTGATGATGTTCTGAATATGATGTACTTCTCTATGATAAATTGAAGTTCTTGTTGTGATTAAAGTAGTCTAAGTGTCATTCAAGGACGAGCGTTCCCAAGTGGTGGATATTTTAAGACCCCAAAATGAGTTAGGGTTTCTAGAGCCTAACATTTTCTTCATAATGTTATAAGGTCCTAAAATTACTTATATTATGGTATTGAGGCAGTCTGTAAAGTTTGAGGTGATTTGGAAGTCAAACTTCAAGGGACGACCAAGACGTTAGACGACTAGTAACCTATGTGCCTCATGTGTCTATTGTATCAACCCTAAAAATGACTATGCTAAGTAATGTCTAACGTATCTAGAATGCCTAGATTAGGCGGGGTTCACTCTGATTGATGCGCGTAGAACCAAACCTCTAAGCCTCTGCAATAGCCAAGCCACTAACTTGGTGAGTTAGTCAAGCTAGGAAAGGTTTGGTCAAGCCATGTAGGGCACCCCAATATGAAGATTTACACTATGAGCCTTTACCGGACTTAAAAAGTAGAAATCTTATGTTTGGAGGATGTAGGGGTAAAATGGTCTTTTTCCAAGCTAAGCGTAGTATTGTAATTACCCTAAATATTTTGGGTAGAAAGTGCAGAAAAGTGCCCATTGAGCAAAATCTTGCTCCACCCATTTCGAACCTAGGGAGAGCAATGGTTTTCTTGATTATTTATATTGGTGAATTAATTTAAATAAATGCTGATTTATGAAAAAGGAAAATCAGCTTATTATTAATTAATTAATAAATTAATTAATGGGGTGGTTTGGGTCAGGTCAACCCGTAGGGACCTGTTTTCACGATGGGTCATCACAGGTTCGAACCTCGACGGAAGCAACATTTAAGTGGATTAAATTGAGGTTTATAATCTGTTTTTTTGTAAGGGCATTATGGTCATTTAACATATTATTTTAAAAATATGAGACTTTAACTTTTGAACAAACCTTATTTTAACTAAGTTTCAACTATAATCCTAATCCTAAGGAACCTCTCTCTTTTTCACGTTTCATCCTCTCTCACGATCTGCCTCTATCTCTCTCTCTCTCTCTCTCTCTCTCTCTCTTTCTTTTTGTTTCATGGTATGTCTGCTTGATCAATACACAAAAACATAATTCTACACAAGTTCTTCACACTTGATGAACTTACAAGAAAAATATAAACAAACAAGCGAACCAAAAATGTAAAACAAAGTTCTGTCGGGTTTGTGTTGGGGTTTCAGAATTTGGACGTGAGTTTGGAAAAGGTTTTTGGGAAGAAAGTCGTGGTTTGAAAAACATTTAAATTAGGTATGGGTTTCTCTCCTGGACACCTTTCTCCAAGAGAATTTTCTTTCCCATGAATTCAACGAATCTTGAATCTAGGGTTATTCCCGTTCTTGTCGAAAACCTTGTCCCTAGTATCCCTTTGATCCCAACGTGAAATAGGTTAGAGATCATGTTGTTGGTATGTTTGCTGGTAGTTTAAGTATAGAATGTGATTTTCTTGATAATATGTCATGAGTATGTGTTTCGAATTTTAAGCATGTTAAATTATGTCAACCGAAAGTATGTGAAAAATGATATGTTTTTATGGTTGAATTTTATGTGCGAATGTTTGTGTACATCATGAGTTGTAAAAGTTGTGTAATGTTTCTGGATGTAATGGAAATTCTTGGCTGATTATATTCATATAATTATT
Source organism: Solanum peruvianum (assembly GCA_027705065.1). Taxonomy (NCBI): domain Eukaryota; kingdom Viridiplantae; phylum Streptophyta; class Magnoliopsida; order Solanales; family Solanaceae; genus Solanum; species Solanum peruvianum. Next base: position 13,333 of record JAKWJD010000468.1, on the reverse strand, counting down.
ACACTTAAATATGAACCAAATGATCCACGAAATTCCTAAAAAATTAACGCATGAATTATGATAAAAACAAGATGAAAATATTGAACAAATTTCAAGCATTTAGTAGGTTGGGTTCTGCAAACCAAAGTGGTACAAAACGCAATGAAAAATGAATGTAAAATAATTTAAATCACTAAGGATTGAACCCAAGACATCATTACATGAAATCTACAAAAAAAATCAACAAAAAATTAAGACAAAAATTGATTGGAAGAGAATAAATTTCCAACCTCCTGGAAATTTTCATGAACAAGGTCTTATAATGATGTATATGAAAGAAAGTTAAAAATACGTATAACTTGAAATAGCTTACTGTAAAGCCAATGGAGTCTTGACTTAAACGTGTCTATCATGTGTTATACTTATATGATAATATCTGATAACTTTTGTTGGTTGTATCTATGTTTCCTTGTGACCTTAAGGTGATGCATTGCACCAAGTACCACTAGAAGGTTATTTCGGAGGTTAACAAATAAACGAAAAGAAAGCTCACTATGTAGGAAAAATTAGTTCACTATAAAGTGACCTCAATGATGACTTAAATTCTTTATCTGATTTTCTATAATATTTTCCCTCTGAATATGTCTATGTGAACTATGTGAATGAATAAATGCTACTGTATAAGGGTTTTATGAAGATTTACTTACAAAAAGGCATGAAGTATAATTTCAAGAAAATGTCCCTTTTTAAATGCATGTTTTTACATGGTTTGAATACTTAGTGCATTCTTGTATTAGTGCCCTTCTTCTCTACTTTTTAACCAAAGTGTAGTTTATGGATTCTTAGAAAGGACGTCTAATATTGAGGATCTTGATAGATGATTTTGAAGCTCAAGGAAAGGGTTCATTAAGTTCTAAGGATTCCCTACTCATGTCTATTGTAAAGTTTATTAAATGTTGTATAGTTATGTCTTATGTTTTAAGGGTCGTGTCTCGAATGTATTCTAATGTTGTTGAGTCTATGATCGAAAAGAGACTTACGGTTTAAATATGTATTATGACTTATATTTTCTATATATATGAAGTGATGTTTCTAGCATATGATGTGCTATAAAAAGTTTTAAAATTTTCCGCTAAAATTTTATGTCAATGCGATGAATGATAACTATGGGCATGTATAAGACCTCCGAGAGGTTAAGTCGCTGTGTTACTTCTAGGGGTTACTCCCCATATGTGACAATTCTACTATATTGATGTTGATTCTAAGATGGAAAAGGACACTAAGAGTCTAACTATGTATTATGACTTATTTTACATATACATATGAAATGATAATTCTAGCATATGATGTCCTATGAGAAGTTTTGAATTTCCGTTAATTTTCTAGGACAATGCGATGTATGATGTCTATGAGCTTGTAAAAAACCTCTGAGAGGTCAAGTACACAATTTTACTTCTAGGGGGTGCTTCCCGGTTGTGAAAAGTTCAAAACAATATGTCACATATATGCTTACACCAATAGTATCAAATGATAAAGGAAGGAACAAGTGTATTTTGACATAAGAAAAATCATAGCTAGAATAGAAGAATGTAAATATCCTCGGACTTGAGGATCTACCAACAACTTAGAAATCTGTCAAACTCTTCCTTCAGAGTGGCCTCTTACACTTCAATGGTTGATCCTATATTTTTTAGGGAAAAGGGAAAGAATATGGGCTATTACAAACCACATGTACTAAATATAGAAATTTTTGCAAGTAAAACCATTGAAATCATGCTAAAGGGAAATTTTGTTCATAATCATGCTAAGTTAGTTTTAAAATCCTTTATGCACATACAAGGTCATGTACAAGTCAATGACCATAATACCACTTAAGACAAGTTCATATCCAACACAAGACCAACATCAACATCAAGTCATATCAACACAAAAAACACCATCATAAGGTCCTATCAACATAAATAAGATCATCATAAAGTCACAACAACAATTCATATACTAGAGTTCATAACATCAAAACATATAATAACCTTACTCATAATCCACTCCCAAGCCTACAAGTGCAATGCTCATGTTATGCCCCATGACCCTAGATAATCAAGTAAACTAGAAAAGAGACTATAAGAAATGTCTATACATCATATAACATCATATCATGTATATTCAACATCATACATATCAATTTACACCAAGTAGCACCTCTTATGTCACCCTAGTTATTGTTCACTTTATTACTTTCATTCATTCGTTTTACTTTCGGAAACAATCATCTAATGGAAAATAGATCATGTGAGCTAAACATAGAATTTAGTGTCATGAAACCCCACAACGAAAGAAGGTGCTATACTTGCCAAGGTATAACCAAAACAAGAACATAACATTCTAGGTGGATTCACTAGGTAGTTTTTAATGCGGAAAAAGTGTTAATGAACTAGGAGATATGTGTTGAACCCTCTTTATGCCCATTATCATTGGAGTCCTCATCTCATGTAAGTCATTGTAAACCTACATTCCCTCATTAGGTTGGGACACCTCTTATATCATGTTCGCTCGATGCTTAGATATAGTTACTTTTTGAAATATACTTAAATCTTTCTTAATCATCATATCTTAATATAGACAATATGAGAATAACCCCTTGTATAAACATTTCATTAGATCATTAGGTATAAGATGACAATTTCTTTTCATTGTAAACTATCATTAGTCAGATCAACACATCATAGTCATAGTAATAAACACAGAAAAGAATCACTTCAAACCTTGCATCATCATACCCTTACCAAGGTCTCACAATTAAACATATTCATAATATGCGATCATATGCACAATATCATCATCTTTATATTCTTTTCATATATGATACTTCAGTTGTACATCATCATCAAGAATAAATCCTCATCATTGAAGTGAAGAACTCATAATCATAATGTTCTTACCAAATAACCTCCAAAAGATCCTTCATGATATTACCCTCAATTCTACAATACTCATCCATCAAGTAACCCATAATCTTCATATAATAGTGAATTAAACATTAACATATTCAATTCTAACATCCCTATTCATCTACATGTCCAATTCATAACTAGTGTTAGGGAAAATGTTTCATTCATGGATTCTTCATACAACTAGGTCAAAGACTAAGAACTACATAAATTAACAACAAAAAGCCATAATATATATATATATATATAAACCAAAGTAATTCAATATCAAATCAATTTCGAAGACAATTCACGAAATTGGAAGAAAACCCATGTTTTAGACATCTCTGGAAACAAATTTTCAAGAGCCTTTTGGAGAAAGTGATCCCAAGAGTGACTCTTCCATACCCTATGATTCCTTGAAGATTGATGGATAAAATCTTTAGACTTTATTCCCTCAGAAACCTTTAAGCTTCGTCTTTAATTGGGTCTTTAGAGAAAGTAGAGAGAAGTTAGGGAGAGTGGGATTGGGAATAATGGGGGTGGTTAAGTTAGTTTGATGAGTTATAACTCTTTATATTACATAAATAACTTAATTAATAACCCCTTAACCTTAATTAATAATTAAATCATTGATAAACTAACCTAATTTAACTAAAAAAAGGCAGTTGTTTCGAGTGTAAACAACGACTGCCCATTTATGGGGCGTCGACCAGAGTACTTCCCCGTACTTGCAGTCCGTCGTTCTATTCATGGAGTAATTTTTGAGCCATTTTTTCAAAATGTCTAAGTATGAACCTACAACCAGAATCAATAGGTTGTTAACCCATCGAGGGTTCGTCATTTAATCCGTCGTTAGCCACTGGCAGTTTGAAAACTTTTTGGACAAATGGAAGGGTCCTCCTCAAGAACCCATAGGGTGGTCGTAGTGGAGTCGTACCTGGACATTTACACCCTAAATACACTCTAATCCTTGTTTAACTCCTTTTTACCAAATTTGACTAAATTCCGACTCTTAAAAACCCGTTGAAACATACAAAGTCACAATATCTCATCTTTTACAAATCTCATCACGTCATAGTTGTTTCGTGACGTTTTGTTTCTAACACATCATAATTAGTTTCAATACATTCTTTTAGAGTTAGAAACAATGTTTAAGAGATAAGTTCATGATGTGAGGCTCGATACTAGGTCATCAAATTGTGGACTATTACATTATCCCCCCTTGGGAACATTTGTCCGTGAATTACACCTAAATCTTTTTATAGTGAGCTAATGAAACTCAATAATAGAAGCCCAACAAACAACATCATCATAAAATAAAAATTATTCACAGGCCATAGGAGTACTTAAAAACTCCATTCAACACATAAACATGACATTACACGTAGCAACTCTATCCACCATTTACCACATATAAGAGATCAATATTTCATATTAGATAATGAGGAACTACCTTCTCAGTATCAACATAAGTTCAACATAAACATCAAGAGTTACCGTGAAAACCTTCTTTGAAGCAACATTGAACATTCTCATTACCATTACATGAAGGATACTATGCAGATAACACAAATAAGTACTAGACAAGCAAAAGGACATTTTTCCACGAAAATTAATTTTAGCATGTACCTTTACCAATAATATGCACATAATAGAAAACCAAGACATGTTCAACATTATTCATTATTTTATATTAAGAGGATTACTACTAACCTCAACTTTGGATAGAATTTTGAGTAAAGAGAGGAGGATAATGGGATTTCATGCCGACCTCGTCCTCCAATGTTTCTCCCTCAACTAGGTGGTTTCTCAGTAGGATTTTTACGGAGGTCACCTCTTTGTTCCTCAATTTGTGGACTTGGCGATCTTGAATTTCAACTGGAACCTATGCATAAGAAAGGATCTCATTACCCTTAATCCCTCAATATAGAGAATGGATAACGGGCCCCGTATACATTTCTTAAGCATGGAGACATGAACTACGGGATGAACTTATTCTAGTTCACTTGGTAACTACAAGTCATAAGAAACCGTTCCTACCAGTTTCATTATCTCACAAAGACCCACATATCAGGGACTAAGCTTCCCTTTTTACTAAATCTCATCATCCTTTCATTGGTGAAATCTTAAAGTAGACCATATCACCTACTTCAAATTCAAGATCTCTTATTCTATTGTTGACATAAGATGTTTGCTTACTATTGGTCACTTCTAATCTATCCCTTATCATGCAAAATTCATCCAATGCCTCATAGATTATCTCGGGAAAAAGGAGTGAAGACTCTCGTAGATCTGACCACCAATGTGGATATCAACATCTCCTACCATAGAGTTCCTCAAAAGGTGCAATTGAAATACTCGAATGTTAGCTATTATTTTAGGAGAGCTCAATCAACGGTAGGTGATCATCCCAATTACCCTTGAGTCTATAACACAAGCTCTCAACGTCTATTCTAGGGTTTGGGTTGTAATCTCCTCTTAACCATCCGTTTGAGAATAAAAAGTGGTACGACATTTTACTTGAGTACCTAAATCCTTTGGAAAGGACCTCCAAAAATGAGAACAGAATCGGGAACGTCTATCCAGGATGATGGACAAAAGGATACTATGTAAACTCACATTCTCATTAAGGTACAATCTAGCATACTCTTCCGTTGAATAAGTATATTTTACGGGAATTAAGTGGGCATATTTCATCAATCTATAAATGATCACCCATATTTAGTAATTTTTCCTCCGGATTCGAGGCAAACCCAATACAAAATCCATATTGATATCTTCCCACTTCAAAGTAGGAAATTCCGTTAATGAGTTAAACCACCGAGAATTTAATTTTTGTGTTAACTTGTTGAAAATTTGGACATTTATCCACAAACTCCACTATGTCCCTTTTAAAACCATCCCACCAAAAAAACCTCTTGAAAATCACGATACATTTTGGTTTCACTTGGATGAATGGAATATCGGGAACCATGAGTTATTTCAAAATTTATCCCTTTAGACCATCAACATCTTGTACACACTATAATGCCCCGAGAGTACCCCCTAGAAGTTAAGGTAATTTCGAATTGCAACACGGCATACTTGACTTCTCGGACATCTTGTATAAGCCCTTTGACATAGTTCACTGCATACACGTACAAAAAGTAGTACAGAATTAATTTTTTTTACAAGAAATAGTAATACTTCAAAATATCTCTTTTAGAGAAAAACGTAATGAATGTCTAAGTCTCAAAGTCCCCATCTTAGACACACAAATATATTGGGACACGACCCATACTTCAATTCATAGAAAATAGCTATGTATATTACAATAGTTTAAATAAGGAAATATAACATCATGATGTCCTCGAATCTAAAGAGAACATACAAACTCTTGCTTTAATGAATGGTAATCAAAGCTTCACTTCGAGACTCCTCACAAATTCCACCTTCACCTTTAGATATAGATAAAATATATGGAATTAGTACATTGCATGTACTAAGTATGGCATAATGCATTAAATCATGATAAAAAGCAATTTGTATCAAAGATGCTCTTTTGAGTAAAACTTCATATCATAAGTATAAGAATCACATATAACACCAACACCGCATATATTACACAAATTCACCTTAAAACACATAAGCATGAGACCCTCATACCAAAGGTGATTCTAAGGCTCACTTGAGTAAGTTATGAAGCAACATCCTATAAAATACCTTCACACACACCAAAGATATCATTTTAGATTACTTAAGATATGATTATTTCCATTTCATTACTTAAACTTCTACATAGAATTACTCTAAGACTCACTTAAGTAAGACATGTAGAGGCCGCCCATACACACTCTTCAAGCCTACCTAAAAAATCCTCAAAGTTATTCTAGGTAAGTACCTTTTCATTAACATTCATTTACTTAAGTCATTATGTCCATTAGACCTTTTAAGAGACATTCACAAATTAAGGACTTTCACATAATGGTCTTGGAGAAGAACTAGAGACTCACATACTGACATATTCAAAGCCTAGTCATGAAATGTCTTGATAAGCGTCCCATACAACTACCTAAGCTTTCTAATACTTATCCAACACTAGCATGTATCCCAAATGATTAAAATAGGCAATGACTGACATAGACCATACTAGCTAGGCACGAAATCCGGAGCCTACCCTACTCCGACGGCGGGTGTTCTACTTTCCAATGGTATAACTAGGACACTACCCATGTAGACACATGGTAAAGGAATATCGAGGGATTTTAAAACTCTAGTCTCCTTCTCAAGTTGAGTCACATTGTACTCTAGTCTCCTTCTCAAGTAGAGCTACAACCCTTACATATTCACTTGTTATTAGACTTTGTTATCATAGAGTATGTTCAATCATCTAAAGGTATATGAGAAGGTGCCATCTCTTTGTCCTACAAACTCATAATACCCCTGCCAAGACTGGGTGCACTACGGATGCCACTAAAGGTCCATAAGGATAGCTAACTTTTAACCTTCTTTTTATTTAGAACGTTCCACGTATTAGTGATGCTTAGAAGGGTATAATGTTAGGTCCAAGGATCCTATACTTTCATTCAACAATCATTCATACACATACAAGACAAAGGGGCATAAGCTTACTAAGTCAAGATGTTCATATACCTATATTCATGTATCAAGTAAAGGGCATAGGTATACCAAAGCAAGAAAACACTTAATTATAATCTTATCACCTATATAAAACATTCAAGAAGCACAAATAGAAAACTAAATATTTTTTCTAGTACTTTTACTCACTTCTATAGAATCATCAATATAACCGATCACAAACCTCATATAAGTCATCAAGAAGCATCATACTTCAACATAAAGCCATTCACATAAAGACTTAACTATAGCCTACTAGTGACACCTATCTTCAACTAGGAGAACTCATGATTAGACTTCACATAACACATAAGTCATCAAGACCTTCCTATTACTCACATAATCAGGTTAAAACATGATAATATCATAATAAATGAAGTAATTCCGACGAGGTCACTTAATTCACAAGTATAACATATAAGCACCGCCACAATAAGTTGAACATTCCAATTATAATCATAATTCAAGACCTATAATATGTAATAAGAAGAGAGTTAGGGCAGCATACTACAAAATTCACACTCCCAACTTGAATCCGTAGACAATTCAACCAACACAATACCCAAAGGACCTTACCAATGTCCAATGTCACCAATTCGATCCAATAATCATAATTTACAATCAATTAAAGGTAGTTACATATGAATTTATAAGTATAAGACAGTCCATACATGATTCTAACACAATTCTTCTAGTTCAATAGTCCAAATCAAAGTGCACAAAAATTGAATAGTATAGAGATATGATCATTTCACCTATAAAATAGTCAAAACTAGGAGTGCATGGTTTGCATGGGTTCATAGAGTTTTAAAGTTAAAATCATCAATTTAACATCAATTCAATCATACTACAATGTTTTAAAACATTTTATGCAAGAACCTATGGCTAGATGTTAATTTAGAAGTAATCATATTTTGATCATCTTTGAAAAATCATTGGAATTGTTTCATTGAAGAAAGAGCATTAGATGATGAAAATCCATACCTTAATTGTGATGAAAAACCCATGAAATTGATGGAAAAAATCATGTAAATCTGTCTTCTTCCTTGGAGTTCTCATGTTTTATATATGGAGGTTTTGGAGATAACAATCAGAGGTTTTGTTTTGAGTTTAGGGTTTTGCTTTGATTGGTGAGTTTAGGGGTATAATAATTATCAATAAACATAAAAATGTCATACCAAAAGTACCCAAAAGACCCCTTCACTTATTAGACTATTTAAGCAATTCAAATATAACTTAAAAACGAAGCGACCAAATCTGCGAGTTTAGAGGCATTTTCAATTCTTGTTTCTGGAAAATTTTGAGACAGAATGGTTCTTGAAAGCCCCGCGTTGCAGGGAAAGATTTTTTCCATTCAGTGTCAGTTGTGCGACGCACAACCACTGCCACATCATTGCTGGCACGACAACTTGGTTGTTCCATGTATGTGTCCTCTTTGGGGACCCTTAGGCTAGTCCACGAGGAGTCGTTCTCAGACCTTTCGACACCTTTAGATGTCTATGTACGCTTAGGAGCCATCGGTACACAATTTCATTCTCAAACCATCCCCCAAAACTTCACCACAATACACTACGACATACTAGTTCGACTTCAACTAGTTTGCAAACGTCTTGGACGTTTGACCTCTAAACATTTCTTCCAAACTTTATATAATGCCTCTTAACACAATTATTAACAATTTTAGCACTTTAAAGCTTAATTACACAAATTTTAGGATCTATTTTCACGTAGATCATTTTTTGAGATGTTACAATCTCCCCTACATGGAAAACATTCGTCCTCAAATTACAATTGCTACTCTTTAGAAACTTTCAATAGATAAGAAAATCATAACTTTCTTAATTATAACAATACCAAACAATATACAAATACACATATATAGGAGAACAACAAACTCCACATAATTAAGAGACTAAAACACAACAAGAAGATAAAAACTACATGCACAACTTGTCTTGCAATAAGACTCACATTTTCATTTCATATAGGAGGAACTTCCTTCTCCACACATATTCATGATCATATACATCAGTTCTATGCAATTATAACCTTTTTTTTCATGAACGAACAATTTAGTAAAAATTCCAAAATCTTCACAGTGAGCACCATATTCTTTAACCTGAAACTTGTTCAAAATTCCAAAAATGGAACTCTTAAGAAATTTATGATAGAAGAATGAAAATACAAGAGATAAAACCATATAAAATAATTTTACAACACAATATAACCTCATAAAATTCACAATGCAAGGAATAAATGAAATACAATCACAACAAGACTCCTAAACAAAATACAACATGCAAAATGCTATTATGACGTTCTATCTCTAAAGCTTGAATAGAATAGAAGAGAAGAGACAAAAATCTACCCGAGTTTGCTCGCTTAGAACTAGAGCAAGAAATTATTCCTCATTTGTGCACCACCATCCGGAGCATTAGGAAGAACTTGATTGGCCTCTCTTCCTCTAGCCGCAATAGTAGGACAATATCAAACCTTGTAATCATCCTTACCTCAACCAAAGCATCCACTAGTACCGCCTAGAGACACTTCCAAAATTAATTCTTCCACAAGTAAAAAAAGTAGGTTTAACCATTTGGGAACCACCAAATATCTCATAGTTGGCCTTAGGAGCACTATAATCATTTTATATTGGAGCCCTCTTCTTAAAACATATGTTTAACTTGCTCATCGCTTCATCCTCTTAGCTTTATGTCACGACCCAAAAGTACCCCCCTAGAAGTTAGGGAGAATCCTTGTTTCGTGACTGGGCGTACTTGACCCTTTGGTGTCTTTACGAGCCCTTTAACTACCGTTCATTACATAAGACATGAAAAGTAGTGTTGAATTAAAAATTTTCCCGATAATTAATAAAAACGGGATTTCTATATAAATACCTAGAAAATTACATCGTCACAAGCCAACTTAAGACACGACATAATAAACTTATGGACACGGCCCTTTACATTTGAAAGAGATACATAATAAATCTAAACATACAGAAACATAGAATATATGAATATGCCCTTGAATATATGAGGACACACTTTGTCTTGAAAGGACCTTTCCCAAGCTTTGCCTTCTAGACTTCAAACTTGCTTCTAAAACCTATAGTTGATAGTATATAAAAGTATGGGGTTAATACAAAACAATGTAAAAAGTATGACATATGCAAAAACATTCAAAAAGGGACATTTTAGTAAAATAACATTTTATGCTAAATACCTAAAACATTCAAACATTTAGAAGTAAAACAACATATGAAGCATCATTTATAGCTAAGATAAGGATTACAAAAATTTTGAACCAAAGAAGAAAATTAAAGTAACCTTTCTTAAGTTACAGTTGAACTCATTGACCTTTACAGTGAACTACAATGACCCAAGGTAGTGAACTTCCAAAGTATTGCCAATAAGAAAGTAAGCATCATTTTCGTAGGAGTTTCCCATTTAAGATGATCATAAGACTCACTAAGGTGAGACATGAAGGAAGTATTCATATTCCTTCTTCAATACCAACCCAAGCAACCCTCAAGACTACCTCCCTATTTAGCATACTCACATCGGGATAATAAGCACCAACTCAAAGGAAATACAATAGAAGATCACCCAATGACACACCAAGGATTCCCTTCCGAAATGCCTACTTAGTGCAATAAGTAGATGGCATTCCATACCACCACCTATCCTAAGTAGTAAACCTTTTTAGAAGTGTTGACACCAAGACTCCCCTTTCGGAAGTTCCTACCTAGAGAAATTGATAGATAGAGTTCCATACCACCACCTACCCTAAGTAGTACGTTCTTTTAGGAGACTTAGTTCAATCAATTAAAATAAGACTCATTAAGACTCCCCTTTTAGATCACCTACCTAGTGAAATGGATAAATAGTGTCCCATTCAACTACCTACGGTAAGTAGAATACTTATTTAGAAGACTTAGAAAACATTCATTTCGTTTGTTGGAGTTAGCCTATCGAACATAGACTATGAGATATTCACATGGAATCCCGATTTAACCCCTATCGGATAAGGGAACCTCACTTGCCTAAAATGAGGTCATTTTCTTAGCTTTTAATGGCTTTCAAAATAGCTACACCTATGCGGGCGCATATTTAAGGCATAAGGAGATTGCTACTAAGTAATTCGTTCTCTACTAACGAGGAGTACTCATCTCAACAGGTACATTGGAATACAACATCTCAACTCATGAAGTGTAACAACCTCTTCTTCTTATCCTCTCGGTGCTAGGCATATATTCCTACAGATTCTAAACATGATAAACTATGGGTTAAGGATAACTAGTGAATACCACATCTCAACTCACGAAGGCCATTCATCCTCCAACCTATGTTAGAAAGCTCATGGGATCTTGTGTGGTTGCTACTATACACTTGATCTCAACTAACGAAGATTGTTCACCCCAAAACTCCCCTTTAGGACTTAGCTTCATTCATTCATTCAAATGTGACTCTGTGTGTACATGTGAGCGCACCTTGCACATAAGGTTCATTTAATTAACACTTAATTTCTATACATACTTAGACATTCATTCCTCACATAACACACTTCAAATCATTCACATAATAATATATGTCCTTTATACATAATCCTTAACATACTTCTCCTAACAAGTTTAATAAAACAATTAACAAGAATAACTTCATTCAAGCATACACTCTAGTCTACTTCACATAATAAATTCATAAGGCACATTTTACAAGAATGACATATTTAACAACTTACTTCTCATAAAAAACCTTAATATCCTCATTCACAATAAACAAGTTAATTTACATTCATACAATTCAAGTAAACATTGCCACCAAGAAGGTGGACCATATAATTCAAGAGCGTTTAAAAATTGAACCTAAACAACATAACCAACTTACCCTTTAATCCAAGTTTTCATCAAAAAGAACATTTTACTCAATATTTAACCATAATAAATCCATTTGCTCAGTATCTAAACCACAATATCAACCATGAGAAAACAAAACTCAAAGACTACCAATTCATGCTCATATAACCCATTTCTTAAGCCAAAATTTCATGAAAAGCTTTCACATGATTTCGTTGAAGTTTTAACCTTAAAATAATCAGCTAACATTATGTAACGACCTGTTTAGTCGTTTTGAGCAGCAGAACGAAATTCTGGAAAAACTGGCCAAACTACGGACACCCCGACGGACCGTCATAGGCCCGACGGTCCGTCACAGAGGTCCGTTCCATGACACTTAGAAGTTTGAAAATCGGGTACTGAAAATCGACTCTCTGTAAATTGTGACGGACCTGCAGGACGAGTCGTCACACCCACGACGGCCCGTCACAGGTTGTGCAGTCCCAGGCAGTTTAGGATTTCCTTCCTCGTTTTAAGGGTCGTTTTTGATTATTCTTTCCTTAATTATAAGGATTGAGGGGTAACATTAACAAGTCTAATTTCTTAGGGGTTAAAAAGGTAACCTTAAGTAAATTAGTGGGGTTTTATTGTCCTTTTCACACTTAATTACATGATTAATTAGGGTAAAGGAAAGAGGGTTTGAATAAAAAAAAAAGAGAAAGAACAGAAAGGATAGAGAGCAGATCGATCGAGAGAGAGAGAATAGCAAGCTTGGGAAATTTCTTGTTGATTCCAATTCTTCGGTGGAGGTAGGTTATGGTTTTATGTTACGATAATCGTAGTGAACTCTTGATAGTGTATGATATGTATTGATGATGTTGTAAACCTGTCTATATGCTTAATTGTATGCTTGCATGATTATGATTATGAAATTGTTATGAATTAACAAAGCATGATGAAGCTATGTGAATCC
>JAKWJD010000467.1:0-21949 GCA_027705065.1 Solanum peruvianum | reverse complement strand
ACCGCACCAGCAGCAACAACGGCAAGACAAGTAACGACTGAGCCAGCCACTGGGGCTGTAGCTCGAGGAGATCCGTGGTAAGAGGCCGTGGTAGAGGTAGGGGAGGACGTCCTCTAGAGGAAGAGAACGAGCCCCTAGCCCATCTGATGCTAGGGCGGTGACTCCTCTACCGACTGAGGAGTAGTGAGAGAGAGGGTGAGGAAGGGGAGAATGAACAAGGTGCAAATGAGGATTGCCACCCCAACCTACCCCAGAAATGATCAATCAGGTTTTGGCCTATCTTAGCGGGTTTATCTGATCAGGGTCAGGCACCTCCAGTGTTTTCTGCACCAACACCTCCGGTTCCAGAGGTACACATACAGCACGATGGCTCCTCGTATGGATGCCTCATTGGAAATAGGCACATTTCCACGTCTGACTACTGGGCCTATATGACAAATGATCAGCATGAACTTTTCAGTAAGTTCTTGAAATTGAAACTACAGTCTTTAAGGGTGCAGAATCAGAGGATGATTGCCTACGATTTTTGGTTGATTGTCATGAGCTACTACACAAGATGGGCATAGTAGAGCGGTTGGTGTCGAGTTCGTGAGCTATCAGTTTCAAGGGAACGCCAAAATGTGGTGGCGGTCACATGTTGAGTGTCAACCAACAGAGGCACCGCCTATGACTTGGGAATCATTCTCTTGCTTGTTTATGGAAAAGTATATCCCAAGGACTTTGAGGGATAGAAAAAGGGATGAGTTTTTGAGTCTAGAACAAGGTAGGATGACGGTTAATGCATATGAGGCTAAATTCCGTGCATTATCCAGGTATGCCACCCAACTTTGTTTCAGTCCACAAGAACGGATTCGCCGTTTTGTGAAGGGGTTGAGGTCAGAATTGCGGATTTCAGCCTTACAGGTAGCGGCTACGGCAAAATCCTTCCAAGAGGTGGTAGACTTTGTGATAGAGGTGGAAGGAGTGAAGCCAGATGACTTCACCACGACATCGACATTAAAAGGTTCGAAAGAGGAGAGTTCAATGGTTCTTATACTAGGGACAGAGTTCTGGAGGCTACTCACTTCGACCAATTCAATCTTCACTACAGACCGTAGTTGGGGGTCCACCTCAGACCGGTCAACACTTCTCTGAGAGGCCGATGCTTGAACCCAGAGAATGTTATGGATGTGGGGAGATTGGACACATTAGAGGTATTGTCCAAAACAGAGTTACAGAACCCCACTAGCTAGAGGTAGGGTGGTCATGGTAGAGGTCGTTATTCTTGAGGCGTGGTGGCCGGGTAATGGTGGTCACCAAAACGGCAGAGGTGAAGGGAAAACTGGAGCCCCTACGTCACAACATGGTAGGGGCAACGGTCAAACAAACGAAAGGGCCCATTGTTACGCTTTTCCTGGGAGATCTAAAGAGGAGACATCAGATGCTGTCATCACAGGTAATCTTTTGATTTGTGATTGCATGGCTTCCGTATTGTTTGATCCTGGATCCACATTTTCTTATGTATCTTCCTCATTTGCTAATGGTCTAAATTTACATTGTGAATTACTTGACATGCCTATTCGTGTTTCTACTCCGGTGGGTGAGTCTGTGATAGTTGAAAAGGTATATAGGTCTTGTTTGGTGAATTTTGTGGGGAGCAACACTTATGTAGATTTGGTTATTTTAGAAATGGGTGACTTTGATGTAATTTTGGGTATGACTTGGCTTTCCCCGAATTTTGCGATATTGGATTGTAATGCTAAAACTGTGACGTTAGCCAAGCCTAGGACAGATCCGTTAGTGTGGGAGGGCGACTACACTCCCAATCCGGTTCGTATCGTGTCCTTTCTTCGTGCTCAGAAGATGGTTAGTAAGGGTTGTTTAGCCTTCTTGGAACATCTCAGGGATGACACTACCCAAGTACCCTTAATTGAGTCGGTTTCGGTAGTCCGTGAAATTTTGGAGGTTTTCCCTGCAGATCTTCCTGGTATGCCACCAGATAGGGATATTGACTTCTGTATTGATCTTGAACCGGGTACTCGCCCCATTTCTATACCCCCTTATAGAATGGCTCCCGCGGAGTTAAGAGAGTTAAAGGCACAACTTCAAGAGTTGTTGAGCAAAGGCTTCATTAGACCAAGTGCATCTCCTTGGGGTGCTCCGGTTTTGTTTGTGAAGAAGAAGGATGGGAGTTTTCAGATGTGCATAGACTATAGACAACTGAACAAGGTAACTATTAAGAACAAGTATCCTCTTCCTCGCATTGACGACTTGTTCGATCAGTTACAAGGTGCTTGTGTCTTCTCTAAAATTGACTTGAGATCCGGTTATCACCAATTGAAAATACGGGCAGCGGATGTGCAAAGACTGCTTTTCGAACTAGGTATGGGCACTACGAATTTGTGGTAATGTCTTTTGGTCTTACAAATGCCCCTGCTGCTTCATGAGTTTGATGAATGGGATTTTTAAGCCATATCTGGATCTCTTTGTGATCGTGTTTATTGATGATATACTGATATACTCTAAAAGTAAGAAGAACATGAGGAGCATTTGAGAATGTATTGGAAATGTTGAGGGAGAAAAAGCTTTATGCCAAGTCTCTAAGTGTGAGTTTTGGCTAGATTGCAGTGTCCTTCTTGGGACACGTGGTTTCTAAGGATGGAGTGATGGTGGATCCTTCTAAGATCGAAACAGTGAAAAATTAGGTAAGACCTACTAATGTTTCAGAAATAAGGAGTTTTGTGGGGTTAGCTAGCTACTACCGCCGATTTGTCAAGGGATTCTCTTCTATTGCTTCCCAATTGACGAACTTGACTAAGCAGAATGTTCCATTTGTATGGTCAGATGAATGTGAGGAAAGCTTTCAGAAGCTTAAGACCTTGTTGACTACCGCACCAATTCTTACTTTGCCAGTAGAGGGTAAAAACTTCATTGTTTATTGTGATGCATCCTATTCTGGTTTGGTTGCAGTGCTAATGCAAGAGAAAATGTGATTGCTTATGCTTCGAGTCAATTAAAGGTGCATGAACGTAATTATCCGACCCATGATTTGGAGTTGGCCGCGGTAGTATTTGCACTAAAGCAATGGAGACACTATTTGTATGGGGTTAAGTGTGAAGTCTATACAGATCATCGTAGCCTACAGTATGTCTTTACTCAGAAATATTTGAATTTGAGACAGAGG
The DNA here is from genome assembly GCA_027705065.1 of Solanum peruvianum. Taxonomy (NCBI): domain Eukaryota; kingdom Viridiplantae; phylum Streptophyta; class Magnoliopsida; order Solanales; family Solanaceae; genus Solanum; species Solanum peruvianum. The sequence continues at coordinate 18,786 of JAKWJD010000467.1, read as the reverse complement.
AGATGGATGGAACTACTTAAGGACTACGATATCACTATCTTATACCATCCGGGAAAAGCTAATGTTGTGGCAGATGCTTTAAGTAGAAAGGCCGGAAGCATGGGAAGTCTAGCTCACTTGCAAGCTTCTAGACGCCCATTGGCTAGAGAGGTTCAGAATCTGGCTAATGACCTTATGAGGTTGGAAGTAAATGAGAAGGGAGGATTTTTAGCTTGTGTGGAGGCGAAATCTTCTTTTCTTGACCAGATTAAGGGAAAGCAGTTTGACGATGAGAAATTGATCCGGGTACGAGATAAAGCGTTGCGAGGAGAGGCTAAGAAAGCAATCATTGATGAGGAAGGCGTTTTGAGGATTAAGGGAAGGGTATGTGTACCCCACGTCGATGACTTGATCAACACTATTCTGACAGAGGCTCATAGTTTCGAATATTCTATACATCCTGGTGTAACCAAGATGTACCGTGACCTAAAGCAACACTTTTGGTGGAGTAGAATGAAGCGTGACATTGTGGATTTTGTTGCCAAATGTCCAAATTGTCAACAAGTGAAGTATGAACACCAGAGGCCCGGAGGAACACTTCAAAGGATGCCCATTCCTGAATGGAAGTGGGAGAGAATTGCAATGGACTTCGTGGTTGGTCTTCCAAAGACATTGAGTAAGTTTGATTCCATCTGGGTAATTGTGGACAGATTAACCAAATTTGCTCACTTCATTCCGGTCAAGGTGACCTACAATGCAGAAAAGTTGGCAAAAATTTACATCTCAGAGATCGTTCGATTATATGAGGTTCCACTCTCCATCATATCAGATAGAGGTACGCAGTTTACTTCTAAGTTTTGGAGAACATTGCATGCTGAATTAGGTACTAGATTGGACCTTAGTACTGCATTTCATCCTCAGACCGATGGTCAGTCTAGTCTAGCGAACGATTCATCAAGTGTTGGAGGATATGCTTCGTGCATGTGTGATAGAATTTGGTGGCCATTGGGATAACTTCTTACCCTTGGCAGAGTTTTCATACAATAATAGCTATCACTCCAGCATTGACATGGCTCCATTTGAAGCATTGTATAGGAGGAGATGTAGGTCTCCCATTGGTTGGTTTGATGCATTTGAGGTTAGACCTTGGGGTACTAATCTATTGAGGGATTCTATGGAGAAGGTGAAATGTATCCAAGAAAACCTTCTAGCGGCACAAAGTAGGCAAAAGGAGTATGCAGACCGAAAGGTTAGAGACTTAGAGTTCATAGAGGGTGACAAGTCTGTTGAAGGTTTCACCCATGAAGGGGTGATGCGGTTTGGAAAAAGGGGTAAGCTAAGTCCAAGGTATATTGGACCATTTGAGGTACTTAAGCGAATAGGGGAGGTGGCTTATGAATTAGCCTTGCCTCCAGGGCTGTCCGGAGTGCATCCGGTATTTCACTGTCCATGTTGAAAAGATACCATGGGGATGGAAACTACATCATCCGTTGGGATTCAGTTTTGCTTGATGAGAATTTGACTTATGAGGAGGAACCGGTTGCTATTTTAGATAGAGAGGTTCGCAGTTGATGTCGAGAGAGATTGCATCCATCAAGGTTCAATGGAAGAATCGACCGGTTGAAGAAGCTATTGGGAGAAGGAGGCAGATATGCAAGAAAAATACCCACATCTGTTTACAGATCATTCGGTACTTTCCTTCCGCCCTTGTTCCTTCTTTTGATCATTCGAGGACGAACGATGGGTAAATTGGTATCTATTGTAATGACCCGTTTAGTCGTTTTGAGCAGCAGATTTTATTTCTGGAAAAACTGGTTGAGACGACGGACATCATGACGGACCGTCATGGGCACGATGGACCGTCGAGGGTGTCTCGTTCCAGAACACTTAGAATTCTGAAATTTGGGTATTAAAATGGACTCTCTGTAATCTGTGACGGACCTGCAGGACGTGCCGTCACAGCTACGACGAACCGTCGTGAGCTCCCGTTGCAAAACACTTCAACTCTTGAGAATTTGGTACGGGGAACGAGTCTCTGAACGTCATGACGGAAGTGCATGACGGACCGTCGTATGCACGACGGGCCGTCACAGACTCCCTAAGTAAAACAAGTCTACGACGAACCTGCATGACGGACCGTCGCAGGCACGACGGGCCGTCACAGGTTGCGTAATCCCAGTCGGAGTTGGATTTCTTTACACGTTTTAAGGGACGTTTTGGACTATTCTTTCCTTAATTATAGATTTCGTGGGTTTATATTAATAACTCAAATTCTTGAGGGATAAAAGAGGTAACTTTGGGCTAATTAGTGGGGGTATTATTGCCATCTTTTACACTTAGTTATATGTTAATTAGGGTAAAAGAAAGGGGGTTTGAATAAAGAAAATAGAAAGAACAAAGAGAGAGAGAGATTGATCGATCAAGAGGCAGAGGGAATATCAAAGCTTGGGAAATTGCTTGTTGATTCCAATTCTTCGGTGGAGGTAGGTTATGGTTTTTACGATATTCGTAGTGAACTCTTAATAGTGAATCATATGTATTGATAGTATTGTAAACCCTGCTATGTGCTTAATTGTATGCTTGCATGATTGTGATTATGAAATTGTGATAAAATAAGCATGATGAAGCTATTGAATCCTAAATTTTGAAAGAAACCCTAATTCACTTGTTAATGATGATGCCTTAGTATAAAAGAAGGCTTGATATATTATATAATGAGATTGATTATGCCTTAGTATAAAAGAAGGCTTGATGAATTAGGGGATCGGGTGCCACGTTCCGGTACCAGGATAGAGATAGAGGATCGGGTGCCACGTTCCGTACCAGGATAGAATATGAGGATCGGAGTGTCACGTTCCGACACCAGGATAGAATATGGATCGGGTGCCACGTTCCGGTACAGGATAGAATATGAGGATCGGAGTGTCACGTTTCCACCAGGATAGAATATGGATCGGGTGCCACGTTCCGGTACCAGGATAGAATGAGGATCGGAGTGCACGTTCCGGCACCAGGATAGAATATGGATCGGAGTGTCACGTTCCGACACCAGGATAGTATATGAGCGGAGTGTCACGTACCGACACAAGAGGAAGAAAGATAATGAATCTTGAAAGATAATGAATAACTCAATCTAATGAACCAATCCCAAATGAGTATGGTATTGAGGCTTGAGTCCTCATGTGTGAACTTGACGGAAATTGTTAATGATATAGTACTTGTTGTTGCTACATGTTAGGCATTATAGTTGATTTTATAATATTACTTGATATATACTGTTTTCTATTTTGAGTTGGCCGATGATATCTACTCAGTACCCGTGGTTTGTACTGACCCCTACTTTAATGTTTTCTTCTTTGTTATTTGTGGAATGCAGCAAACGTTCCGTCAACTTCAACTCAGCAGTAATTCTAGCCACTCTTCACTACATCGGAAATTCAGGGTGAGCTAATGCGTCTAGCTTGGACTGGATCTTCTTCTTCAAGTCTTGATGCCTTGAACTTCCGGCATGGACTAGCTTTTATTTGTTTTAGCTTCTTAGACATTTTTAGTTTAGTAATTTGAGGATAGATGTTCTTGTGATGATGACTTCCAGATTTTGGGGATTAATAGATGTTGAATAATTATAGTTTTGAATTGATTTTATTAATGAGTTTAAGTCTTCCGCATTATTTTCTGTTGATATACATTGAAACGTTAAGGTTTAGATTGGTTGGTTCGCTCACATAGGAGGGTAAATGTGGGTGCCAGTCGCGTCCTCGGTTTTGGGTCATGACAGAAACAAGTACAAATGTAAATTAAACCATGTATAGGGGTGTTATTGGATCATTTCTATATCTTACGCAAGTAGGCCAAACATAGTCTTCAGTGATGGAATGTGCATTAGATTTCAAGTTGCACCAAAGTAGTCACATTTGAAAGCGGCAAAAGAATTCTGAGATGCAGGCTTCTTGGTTGATAGGAAAATCACATCAGGATTGACACACTTTTTGGGATCAACACTGAACTCTTGGGGAATTATGAAGCAAAATATTGTAGTTTTGTCTACGACTGAGGCAGAATCTGTTATTGTTGCCTCGTGTTGTGCACAATTTCTGTGGATCAAACAACAATTGAAAGATTTTGGTGTACTTACACATAACATTCCTCTCTTGTGAGACTACACCAGTGCCATGAATATGGCCAAGAATCCCGTTCAACCCGAGAGGACAAAGCATATAGACGTGAGACACCATTTCTTGAGGGATAATGTTGAGAAGATGAATGTGGTGATGAAGTTTTGTAACACTGAAGATCAGTTAGAAGGTATCTTTACAAAGCCCCTGAGTAAAGAAAGCTTCTTTAAAAATATTCTGAAATTGCGAAAGCACAAGATCACGTAATTTTTAGACAAGGCTACTCAAGAATCTCCTACATGACTATGCTTAGGATGACATGTATCTATGCTTGGTATTAATACTGGCTACTTGAGAATTCAATCCTTGTACCTTAATACATGTATACACTCATGGTATGAATACTGAAAACATGATTCCATCACACAAAGTTGTCAATTGTCAACATCACTGTTGCATGTCTTCATCCCGTTCTCGTGTCATTTTCTGAGGTACTTTCACTTTTAAATAAATCGTCAGCACTATTAAGGACCCGATACCCCTCTCTTTTCAAATACCACTCTTTCTTCAAAAAATCATCAAATCTTCCTAATTACTCCTTTTTGCACAATATTCTATATCGTTCTAAGAAATCTTACTGATTCTTCTGCTTCTTGTCACAATGTATAAATCTAACTCTTCTTTAAAAAGAACCAATCTCCCCAAAAATCAAAAACCCTAGTTCATTCAATTTCTCTACTCTCGTTTTAGAAGAGGCACCATTAACTCCCCTGTGTGGAGATGGAACTCAGGATATGTCTAACATACCTGTGACTGAAGTTGAAGATGGTTCTACTTTGCCAATAATGAGTGGAATGCCCTGTTCTCCAACATTAGTTCTATATGAGGGAGGTTCTCAAACCACTAAAGCATAATATGTGGAATAACCTAGTTTTGAACTAGTGTTTGAAGATATCGAAGGTGCGTCAATGGGGGTGTCGTCCACTATGTCTGAAGGACTCTTTGAGGGAGATTATTCTCAGAGATGGGGCTGAGTTGGTAGCAATTCATAGTTTTTCCTGCTTATAGGTGACTCTCAGCGAGTCATTACTACTGAGTGAAGTTTTAGCAGGTGCCCTCTACAAGTTAACCCATTTGAAAAAATCCCTAGTCTTTTGATGTTGATACAGATGGGGAGTAAGAGGAGAAAATACCCTTGAGATGGAAAAGTCAAGGCACAAGGGGTAGAAATATTTCACAGGTTGAATGTCCTAAATGAAACGTTGTCACGGTCACTCTTGATGATGCTAGGCATACACGTGTTGATAGTGAAGAAGAAAGGAAACATAAAGGGAAAGGAAAATTGGCCAAATCAGATATGAAATGAAGCAAGAGAAAATATAGGACAAGCAGTGTCACTAAAAAGGTACTAGGTAGTGCCATAGTGGCAAATGCAGCACAAACTGATAGGATAAAGCGTCAAAGGAAACAAGGAGTTCTACAAAAGGAGCAAGCTTCTCACCCTCTTCGTATTGACGACAGTGAAACTTAATCTAAAAATGTTACCAATTATGTGGCAAAACATCATCGGGAAGCAAAGGATGAGACCTAAAATCCCAAGGAAATCAGAAGAAAAAAAATAGATCTCGCAAAAACGAACAAGGCTCCAAAGGGAAATCTCAAGTCAAAAGGAATGTGGAGGTTCAACCATAAAAGGACTTGGTCTCAGGGTTTAGAATGTAAGTGAAGAACCAGAAATGACAAGGGAGGAAAGAATTGAATAGATGGGACTCCAAAAGATGTTGAACTGAATAGTGTTTGCCTCAAACATACTGACAAAGTTTGGTATGGTAGCACTAGCTGAAGCTGTTACAATATAAGAGTGGGGCCTTCTATTTGAACCCCTTGCCCCATACTTGCATAAACCTGAGGTTCGAGTTCTAGTATAAAATGAAATTGTTTGAGGATGGGGGAATTACAACTGTTATCAAATGGGTAAATATGATCTTAAATGAGGAAACTTTAGGGATCATTGTAGGAGTACATGTTTCTAGAGTTAGATCTATCGAAGGGTCCAAGCCATCTGAAGCATTCACCAAGCATGCCACAAAATGTGGTGATGTGAAAAGGGCTGGACTGCCCAAAAAATATCTCAAAGGTGAGTTTCAGTTGGATTTTGAATTTTTCAATAAGGTGCTAGTTCCTAGAACGGAAAAGTGTACAATGGCTTCTGCGGAGATTGTTTCTTATAAAAAAAAATTGGTCTTGAGAAAATAAATATTCCTTCTATTATGCTTTAACATATGGACAGGGTTATGACTTGGAATAAGGCCAAACATGGGATTCCTTATGGGTATCTTCTGAACTTTGTGTTCAATCATTTTGAAGTACCCTTAGGAGTCGAGGTATCTGGTACCACTAAACAAATGTTCACCAAGGCTACCTTGCTAGAGTGTGAATGCATTGAAGGGGACACTTTAGGTCGTTCTCATGTTACAGTGGTTCTTGAGCAGTAGGCAACTCTCAAATGAGAAGTGGATGACCTCACTACTATTTTGAATGCCAAGGAGTTTGAAGTTTCCACTCTTAAGTCTGAGCTGCAGAATGTGATCTCAGGCGGACCTGGTACCAGTTAGGGTAATGATGAAGTGTTAAGCAAGCTGAGGTCTGAGAATGATCTGTTGAAAGCCAAAAATGCTTCACTCAGTGAGTAAATCTAGGCACTTCATAAGCAACTCATCAAAGCTCATGAGGATGCCAATGAGAGATTGTTTCTGCTTATGCGTACTTTTACCCCTCCTCCCTCCCCCCCTCCTTCGTCCTAAATGTGTCTTGTTGTCTTATTTTATCCGTCTGTACTCCACTCCTATGGCTTGATGTTTTGGACAATTTCAGTGGATAGTATTTTGGTCTCTTTTTGTTTGTATGTCTATGTCTATGCGTGTTTTTATTATCTCTTTATGCTTTCATATGCATGTTCTGTATGGCCATAGACTTGAATTCTCATGTTTCCTAGTGTTATAACTTGCGTATGTGTACTGTCTCTCCTTTTCAATGATGTCAAAAAACGAGAATATTATGTATTGTGTATTGATGCAGGTTCTGTATGGTTGTAAAACATAGCTTAATGGGGATTACATGGATTAATGGGGAAATATCGCTTAACGAGGAAGTTATCTATGTTGTTGAATGAATGTGTGTGGAAGCTATGAAAGTTGTCTGTCATCATCAAAAAGGGGAAAATTGATAGGAGTTTAGCGCTTCAAAATGTTTTGAAGATCTCCTCTCAAGTGCAGGGACCTGCTCTTCTACATAGTATGAAACTCGTCCAGTTGTCAAAAGTGATGGAAAACTGTAAAAGTTACCTGCATCAGAAAGTTGGTGAAGCAGTAGAGTACTTCACCAATAAGGAGAGACGAGGTTGTTTGTTTGATGGATAATAACTCTTCATGGTATAAACCAAACAAACAACAACTCATTAACAAAAAAAGGAAACATTTTTCAAGCTCTAAGAACAACAAGGGAATCGGTCGAATGCATTTATTGCTTTTTGTGTTTGTTGTATTTTGTTTGCTTGTAATTATTCTTAAATTGTAGGATTCATTTCAACTGTGAGAAATGTTTCAACCTTGGGTGAATCTTTGTGAGGGCTTGGGTTACAGGTAACTTAGGCTTCTACTTTAAGTCTATATTAATCATGTAGGATTAGTATAGAGAGCAATGTTGTATCCGCTCATGCTCGGCGTGGAGATTAATAGGTTAATCTCTTATTTTGTAACCGAATTTTACTTTTGCTTGTTGAAGATTACTGAAAATGGTTTTGAAAAGTTCTCTTGAGAACATGTCGTGGTTTTCCTCCCTTGAGCAAGGAGGTTTCCACTTAAAAGTGATTGTCATCTTTACTTTCTGCAATTGTTCTCTATTTATTATGTATTTCTGATGTGAGAACCTGATCTCATCTAAGAAAGTGAACACATACATTTCAAACAGTTAATCTAACCAAAAATCTCACACAAACAAACTACCAAGAAATTTAACAACAACCTATAACACAAACAAGTGCGCATACACCAAGCTTATGGTCTGTGTGTGTTTTCTATATAAATTATCTAAAATTAATGAAATACACTTAACACATACCAAAAAAAAAAGCTTAAATATCTAAAATATATTAATTACACCATCATACACATGACTAATATGGTTAAATTTTGAACAAGAATCACGTACAAAGTAACCAAAAATTTTAATTTCATTTTGTAAAGCACTCACCAATTCCGCTGTGGTAACAAATACACATACACCAAACAAATTTGGTGTATATTTACACCATATCAAATACGCCAACGCCATCAAACAAAATACTATTATTGCCAGATTCAAAAATAGAAATCACAAAAAGGAATACCTAATAAATTAAATACGATATTTAAATTAATCACCAATTCTTCTATACTTTTTTCACACATACTTGTTGCATTTTACTGTCCATTGTGTTGAATTAGAATTGAAACCACGTTCATATCCATGATTGAAAAAAATCTTTAAGAATAGAGGAGGTAGAGTGTTTTGTTTTGGTAAAATTATGTAGTTTGATGATAGGGAAATAATACTACCTTTGTCAGTGGCGGATCTAGGATTTTAAGATTGTGTGTGCTCTGAAGTGAAACTATAAAAGATATGTGTTAACAATAAAATTTGAACCTTGGTACAACAACATTAAAAGAGTCTTAAGTACCCATCCTAGAACCATTGGGCCAACTATATGATTATTCATTGGGTGCTCTATTAATTTTATACAAATACCTATGATTTCTACATAGATATATATTTCGCAACGAAGTTAATGGGTGCTCGAGCACCCGGCGGACACCATGTGGGTCCGCCCCTGACCTTTGTCCCTATTTAGTTGTCCAGTTTAGAAATGACACATATTAAAATAACAATAATTAGCATAGGGAAATTACAATTTTACCCTTATTAATTATGTTTTCAAAAAGTATGATTGAAACTTAGAAATTTTCAAGAAGTTTAAATGAGGGTATAATAGAATTTTTTTTTTGTCCTTTCTTGATTTGATAAAACGGACAATAAAATAGGATTAACTAAAAGAGAAAATTGGACAAGTAAATGAGGACAAAGGGAATATATGTGGAAAGTAAATATAAAAATAGGAGAAATTAAATAGTGCCTTATACGTGTAACTTTTTTGGGTAATATTGTTTTCTATTTTTAATGGGGAAATCGTGGCTAATCAGGTCTCCATATTACCTTTTTAAATTAATTAATATTATTTTTTGTTTTTTTTTTTATAAAAAAAAGGTATTGCTATATTGATGAAAATTAAAACTGATGTAATATACTGGTAATTAAGGTCTTTATATTGTATATTTATGTTTTTACCCTAATTTTAACTTATGTGAAGTTATTGATTGTACATGAAGTTTATGAATAATTTTTTTTTTGAAACTTGTAATCTAATAATTTAATTGGATAAACTTCAAAAATTTCTTAGTCTTAAAAGTAATTTTTGTACAGTACGTACTATTGGAGAGGAACAATTTGTGTTCGGCAACTCAGGAATTGTGCTTGGTCAAGATTTCAAAAATGTTTGTGAAAAGATATATTTTTAACCTAGTAGCCAAAATATATCACATATATGAATATGTGACTGAAAATCATGTTATAAATTATTAAAAGTCTACAAGCAATATGGGAGCAGCCATGGACGAGGATATGAAGCTCTTCAACTGGGAATTGAGAGGAAAAACAATGCAGATTTGAGATTGTATTTTATAGAAAGATTGTTACTTCATTCATTACTCATGAGATGTTTATATACATGTGACTTGGATGAATCAATCAATCTGTTAGAGAAAGAAAAAATATCTAACCAACTAACTAGATTATTAATTAGATTATTTCTATTGTTATGTAACTAGATTTACTGTAGATTTACTGTGCCAAGTCTATTGTGCCACAGTAAATCTACATTATCTCCAGCAGTACTACAAGAGTTGTGATTAGCCAGAACATCAACATTATTAGAAGAAGGTTTACACTTAAGAGGAACAGAATTAGAAACAGGCACTTTGTATTGATCTGGAGGACAAGAATTTACAGAAAAACAAGTACATGTTTTATCTTTAATGAAACTAGAAAACAGACTATTATTAGGAAAACAACAACATATTTGACATGTATTGATTCTATTAGAGGTCTTCAAGCATTTTGTGCATAAGAAGTAAAGCCAATCTCTACAATTACCACGAACCTGAGGCCTCTTCACTAAAGGGGCCTGCAATAGACACAATGCATTAGTGAACATGACTATGCATTTCATGGTAGTGGTTTGGGAATGAACTAAAACTAGATTATACTTAAAAGAAGGCACATATAAAACTTGATGTGAATGATGCTAGATGTGATTGGTACATCTCCAAACTCTGTTACTTTGACTTTGTATCTATTTGGAAGGGAAACTAGTATAGGAAAAGGTAAGGTTCTGATATTGATTAGAGATTTCTACTAAAATTTATGTGGTTTGATGCTCCTGAGTCAATGATCCACAAATTAGCACTTGATTCAAAACATTTGCATGAAGGATTGTCAAAAACAGTAGAGGAAGAACAAACCACAATACCTGCAAAATTCATTGATCCATCAGTCATACCAGAAGCATTATTAGTATCGGCATCTTCTCCCATATTCTCATTCTGGAAATGTTGCAATAGGTTCATGATCTGTCCATATTGTTCCTTCGTGAAGTTAACATTCTGTAAATTGTCACCTTGTGATTGTGATTGTTCCTCTCCATTAGCAGACACCATATCACTTACAGTACCATGTACATTTGCTACCACTCTCTTTCCTTTGTAATTTGAGCTTTGTTGTCTAAAACTCTGGCCACCATTGTTATTTCCTGGTCTATAATTTTGATTGTTACTGTTTTGAGGATACACATGCAACTTGTAACACTTATCCTTTATATGCCCAGTCCTTTTACAATAGTCACACACTATGGCATTTCTGCTGTTGTTACTACTTGGATAATAATTTCCTCCTGAACTGTTGTTTCCATCACTATGATTTCCATAACCATTTGCATAATTGTTTCCTTGAAAATTTGTTCTGAAAAATCTTCCTCCATGACCTTTGTTATCAACAGCTTTAACATTCAAAGAAACTGAATCTGTAGACATTCGACCAATAGGCTTAAACTCTCTTTGTTTTTCTTCTTGGATCAACAATGAGAAAGCCTGACCCATGGAAGGGAGTGGATTCATCATGAGGATATTTCCTCTTATCACTGTGTACACTTCATTTAATCCCATAAGGAACTGAATTAAACGTCTATCTTGTTCAGCCTTGTGCATACCATCCTTTGCACCACATACACAAACACAACTACAATGATTTTTCACATTCAAAGTATTCAACTCTTTTCACAGCTTCTTCATTCTTGTGTGATAGACAGTGATGTCTAAAACTCCTTGTGTGAGATCATTGATCTCCTTTTGGATTTGGTACAATTTTGCTCCATTGGTTTGATCATACCTATCTTCCAACTCCTTCCAAAGTTCAGCAGAATTGTTTACATATTCCACACTATCTGAAACTTCTTTGATTAATGAGTTCAGAATCCAAGATGTTACCATGTCATCACACCTCTGCCATTGACGTAATTGAGGTGAATTAGCATTTGGTTTCTCACAACTTCCATCAATGAAACTCAACTTATCTTTCACTGATAAGGCCCTCATGAAACCTCTTCTCCAAGATCTATATCCTGCTCCATCAAACTAAGCAGGGACAAGTATCATTCCTGGATTGTCTGAGGGATGCACATATAAAACACCATTAGTATCACTCCAGAGGTGTTAGTTCCCTCAGATGTGGATGTATTGTTTTCGATAGCCATGAATGTACACAATAAAACTTATTGTGAATTGTTCGACAAGGAAAAGGAAAGGAAACAGAGATGGAACTCTGAATAGAAGTTTGTGATAAAAAAAATCTGAATCAACACAGAAACTTCAGACCTTGTTATCGATTGAGGAAATCAATCAAAACAAGAATAACCAGAAGACGAAGAAAGCAATTAACCGTTGCTCTGATACCATATTAAAAGTCTACAAGCAATATGGGAGCAGCCATGGACGAGGTTATGAAGCTCTTCAACTGGGAATTGAGAGGAAAAACAATGCAGATTTGAGATTGTATTTTATAGAAAGATTGTTACTTCATTCATTACTCATGAGATGTTTATATACATGTGACTTGGATGAATCAATCAATCTGTTAGAGAAAGAAAAAATATCTAACCAACTAACTAGGTTGTTATGTAACTAACTATGACATCACTTAACATTAAAATGGAAACTAACTAACTAATTGAAATAATTAATAAACATGCTTTAATTATGATTGTTAATATAAATGATCAAATGAACATTTAAAATTAAAATATATTTATCTATAAAAAGATGTTATTTGTTATAACCTTTGCACTTCCAAGATCATCCCATAGGCGAAATATGGTAGCCACAGAAGAGGCCATGACTGATGTATCTTCCAAATTGATAGAGTTTTCATTGGTTAAATCAAAACCTAATAAAAAGAACATGTGAGCTAAGACCACATGAACTCCAGAATTAACAATTCCATTCTTCAGGTACTTATGTGTTGGTAATTCCCCAGAGGCAAACCATTTTGCTTTTTTTTAAAAAATGTATTGCATAAATTTTTCCACTGAAATCACATTGCATAAATTTTTCCACTGAAATCACAAATTAATGATTGTGTGTTACAAAATATATATATTCTTCGTACAAAAAAATATATTTACATTATCAGATATTAATTATTATGAATGAATTGAGAATATTTGAACATTTATGAAAATTAAATAATCTAAAGGTTAAAAAAAAGGAGAGACAAACGTTAGTTGATGAAAGCAATTAGGTAGAGATTTAAGTTGTACATTGACCAAAATATAGTAGCATTACTTTTACATTGCTAGAATCTTAAAGTTCTAGATTTCAATACATTGAATCTCATAGTTAATACTCACTCCGTTTCATTATATATGTCGTCTATTTCTATAAATAGTTAGTTCGTAATACTTGTTATTTCATAAAATTAATGCAAAAATTATCATATTCTTCCTTTTTTTTTTACCCTTGTGAGTTATTAGCCTTTAAAAATATATATTTGACAAACTGAAAAAAGATAAATTAGTGATTTATGTTCATTGGTTAAATTAGTTACGTACTCAAAATAAATTAATTCATATTCATTGATTGAAAACTTGCGTTCCAAAATAATTATATAAGGGTAGAAGAGTAAAGTTACATCATTTTTTAATGTAAGTACAAAGTAAAATAGTGACATATAAAATGGGAAGGAGAGAGTATATGTTATTTTCAATGATAAATACTTGAAAAGAAAGTAAAGAGACTAATTAATTATTTAAAGTGGAAGTATTATACAAGCCAAGAATAGCATTCATTTCCTTCTAGTCCCCCTCTCCATTTTATGGACTCTAAAGAAGAATATATCATTTCTCTGAGCAGTTTTTTTAATCAATGGCAAAGTTAAAGTCTATTAAAATACGCTATGAATATTATTGGATTCGTCAAAGAAATTTCTTAATGTAGTGGATCATTAGTTTGTTTAGTTGATGAATATACTCATGTCACTTATTATTTAATTTACTTGCTAGAGCTTAATATGTGCGGTAAAAATCTCTACGTATTACTGCTTTTTCGTACATTTCATTAGTTTCACTTCTCATTAAAATATTGTAGTTGTACTTTAGTTAGTTATTTTACTTTATAAGATTACGTGGCTAGATTGATATAACTTTAATTTACTTTTTATCGTAAATAACATATCTCGTAAAAGTTTGATTAATTAGTAATGTTGGTAATTGTTGATATTCCTATCAAATAAATGATTGTCGGCACAACCTCTTTATAATTTTTTTAAAGTAAATATAAAAAACTAAAGAAAAACTAGAGTATTAAATGACCTACCTTCAAGATATAAATTTTATAAAGATAATCATCTTCCTAATTAGATACTTATCAATTTTAAAAATATGTAATTTGTATTTTCTATTTTAATACATAATATAACTTTAAAAAATATTTATATACAATCTTTAGAAAAATATTTTTATTTATATGGTTACACTTGCAACATACCCACAAATTAGTAGAGTAATACCGAGGGAAAAAGTTATGGAGGTGTGGGATTTATTATACATAACGGTGTAACTACATCTTGAAGTTATAGAGATCAACATATATATATTTATAACATGCACATATATGTTATATTTCATTTACACAAAAACTCTTAATCTAGTAAGAAATAAGTGATTTCTTAACAATATTTTACTAATCTTTATAAAAAATTTAATTCGAAAAATTTAAAAATAATCTTTTTCTTGCATAAGATTAAAAATGCAAAATATTACTTTTTGAATAATTTTGATATATAATAGTAAAATAGAATTTACATATCAAAGGTTATTATAAGTGCATAACAATTAATCGAATATAAAAGCATAAAAAGAAGAAGGAAATATCTAAACAAACAAGATTGTTATAGAGCTTTGAATATATATCACTCTTTTCATATACATAAACAAAAAGGAAATTACAGTACATATATTAGGACAGATGGAGTAGATACTTCTACATTATTTATATGATATATCGATGATCTCTAACCAAAAGAACTCCACACTTTACTCACTTGATAAATCATCATACAACATAGACTTAATATATTCTTGAAGGATAGGAAGAGATTGATTATCATCATAATCATACATGAGAGGTATCATTCTTGCAAAATTAAGAGAAATTTTTGAAAATGATCTTAAATTAGGTTGACTCATTAGATGAAGAGATTCCTTGTTAAGTTTCTTCCACTCATTTTCTATTAGCTTAACTACATATTCTCTTGCCAATTCCATAGAACCATCTTTTTGTTCCTTCAAGTAGCATTCTAGGTAAGAGCCATCATTTCCTTCTTGATTCTCATCCTGCACTCATGTTATTGTCCACTAAACTATGTTAAAATTACAAACTTAACAAAATTAATTCAGCTACAAACACTATTAGAAATGACGTTTTTTCTACTGTGATTCAGTGGGTAATTTGTATTATTGAACATGACTTTTTCATTCATTTTTTATCAAATCAGTTCATTGAAAAAAAATATATGGTGCATAACAAATTCTAACTGAGATAGTGAAATACTTTTTAACTTTTTTCGTATAAAATATTACTGTTTTTTTTTCTCACTGATTCAACTAAAGTATCAGCGAAATTGGTCACCAGACATTTTCCAGTGGAACTATTAATTTTGTATCAGTGAAAATTCTGTTGTCGTTGTTTAATTTTAAGTTATGTGAAGTTGTCTGATTATGCATGAAGTATATAAATAATTTTTTTTTTGAAACTTGCAATTAATAATTTAATTGATAAACTTTCAAAATTTTCTTAGTCTTAAAATATTTCTTGTAAAGTAGGTACTTTTGGAGAGGAACAATTTCTGTTTTGCCAATCAGTAAAATTGTACCTTGTCAAGATTCCAAAAAGATCTATTTTTTAATTTGAAACTTAAATATATCACATATATTTATATGACTGAAAATCAAGTCATAAAGAATAGAATAAAAATTTAAAATTAAAATATGTTTATCTATAAAATTACCTTTGCACTTTCAATATCACATATATTTGTTCGACAGAAAATCATTTCATAAAGGATAAAATGAAAATTTAAAATTAAAATATGTTTATCTATAAAATTACCTTTGCACTTCCAATATCATTCCATAGGCGAAATATGGTAGCCACAGAAGAGGCCATGTCTGATGTATCTTCCAAATTCATAGAATTTTGATTGGTTAGACCAAAACCAAGTGAAAAGAACATGTGAGTTAAGATCACATGAACTCCAGAACTAACAACTCCATTCTTCAGGTACTCATGTGTTGTTGGTAACTCTCCAGAGGCAAACCATTTTGCTTCTTTTAAAAATGCGTTGCATAAATTTTCCCACTGAAATCACAAATTAATGATTATGTGTTACAAATTGTATATGTTCTTCCTACAAAATAAAATATTTACATTATCACATATTTTCTCTATTTTAATTTATGTAATATTGTTTTCTTAATTAAAAAATAAATCATACATAAAAAATTAAAACAATTAACTAAATAGATGTTCTTATGATAACCTTTTACAAATATTTTCATTAAGGAATAAAAACACTTTTTTTAATAATAATAAAAAAAGTATACTTTCTAGAATGAAAAGTCTAATTAAAAATTCAATTCAATATTAACAAAATACCGCATTACGGAGATTTTGAGTGGGGTTTTGTCCATAGATTTTGTAGATATTGTAGCCAATGGAATTGATGGTGTCATAAAAAGCCCTGAATGGTGGTCTCATGTATTCTGGTAAGTCCACCATGACATCCAATTCCCACCTGAAAAAAATAATAATCTTTTAGGTTATGGACGAGAATGTCATAAATGTTTGTTGAACTATCGGAGTAAATTTAAAATGTCATAAATGGTTGTTAAACTATTGGAGTGAGTTTAAGATGTCATAAATGGTCCCTCAACTATAGAGTAAATGTAAAATATCATAAATGGTCCCTCAACTATTAATAGAGTAAATGTAAAATGTCATAAAATGTAAATTTATTATTTTATAAATATCCACTTCTAATTTTTTTTAATAAAAAAAAATCATTTAATAAAGTTCGTTGAAGTATAAAAGTTGAAATTAAAACATGTGAGTAAAGAACTTTTAATTTTATTCAAATTGCAAGAAATTCATTTCTAATAAATATAAATATATATCTCCTCACACCTAATGGGTAATTGCTTTTTTCTTTTTATGATATATTTGAGCATTTCCAAGTCATTAGCAGTAAAAATCTGCTTCATTTTATCGTCTATTTAATAAAATTGGGACTATATATATATATGTGTATATATATGCTCATGAATTTTCTTGTATTTTGAATCATTGAGGAAGTAAGGTTCTTTTCATAGGAGTGATTTGAAGAAAAAAAATATTGGGAAGGTCTAAAGTACCTATTGACAACTTGAGGTTAAGGTTGTTTTGATAAGGGTGATCTCAAATAAAGAACCTATTGACAGCTTGAGAATAAGGTTGTTTTTTCAAGTAAAGTACCTATTGATAGCTTGAGTGAAGAGGGCCAACTCTTCAACAGTTCCATAAATATCAAATATGTCATCTATGACATAAATGAAAGAGAAGCATTTTGCTATCTCAATTCTTTGTTGTGATATTATTGGATCCGTAATCATTGCCATTGGCCAAGCATACCATCTTAATGGTTGATCTCTCAACAGCTTCAAATCTTCAGCTAAACCAAGACTTTTCCACCACCTATATATATCATTAGAAGTTGCAATTAGTAAATTAAACTGTTTTTGACATTCCAACCATATGTCATGAATTTAATTTATATATATACTGGCAATATATAGATTTTTTCCATTATCATTTAAAAGATAAAATTAATTATCAAAACTCCACTATTCTTGATAATAATAAGAAAGAATTTCAAAATTCAATCGGAACATTATTTAAACAACTTTGAAATATTTTTCATGTTATTAGTTGAACTTAAATATAACCTCTCATTCGCCTTTGAGATTGACTATTGTACATTGAGATAGTAAAATAACAATAAAAAGTAATTTTATTTTATATTGTTTATTATTTAAATTCAACTAATTTACCTGGAAATTTGAATCAATTCATGTTGATGTATCTCTCTTTTTATAGAGTAGTGAATATTTGCCAATTCTTGCAAGGTGGTTCTTCCACATCCATGGATTCCTTTAAAATTATTGATGAAGCTTTTCGCCTTGTAACTTGCTAAACTTTTGTGGTATGGATACTTCAATGTTTCTTTAATAATTGTAGCTTGATCACATGAGTCATTATGTGCAAGACATGCATTCAGGTGGTCACTACTGAATTTTGCAACTTCATCAAGTATATGTTCACCTTCTACACCTAGTTGTGCTGCTTCATATAGACCAATTAATCCACTTATATCTTGCCTCAAGGAATCATCATTATTCTTGAATTTCTTGAATACATCTGTTTTAATTTACACAATAAAAGGAGATTAGATAGATACATCAAATTGAGTTTAACTTTTATAACATGATCATTCTTGTTATAAACCAAAGTTAAACATTAAGAAAAAAAAAAAAAAGAACCTTCATGAGTCCAAGCATGCATAGATTTTTCTATTTTTATTTTTTTGCTAATTGAGAGTTGTGATGAGACTAAAGTCAAGGACATCTATATGGAACATCTGATCATAATTATTCCATATTTTCTTAACTAGAAATACTTTTACGATGTATATATATCAAATGAATAAAAGGTTTGAAATATATATACAAACTTTGATCGAAATTGCTGTGAAAACTTCAAACTTTAAATAGGACCTGTTACTCCCGCACTACTTAATAGTATACTTCCCAAATTTTGAGATTGCTATAACAATTTCGATCAAAGTTCAAATATATTTCAAGCCCTTTTTCGAGATTAAATCATTTCTTATTGTATAACTTAATAATCCATGAATGAATTATGATTATTGGACTGAAAAAACCAATTACCTGCCGACA
>JAKWJD010000466.1:0-22283 GCA_027705065.1 Solanum peruvianum | reverse complement strand
ATATTAACCCACTAAATTTATAATTATAGCAGGAAAAGTACAAAACGCCCCTTAAAATATGTAGCAGAAATCCGACTAGTCTGGGTTTACGCAGCCTGTGACGGCCCGTCGTGCCTGTGACGGCCCGTCGTGCCTGCGACGGTCCGTCCTGCTGCTTCCGTCACAAAGTTAAGAGACTCAATTTCCTTGAAGAGTCTGTGACGGTCCGTCGTGCCCACGACGGTCCGTCCTGCCATGTCGTAACGAAGTTCAGAGACTTAATTTCTGTGGAAGATGTGTGACGGTCCGTCGTGCCCACGACGGTCCGTCCTTCCATTCCGTCACGAAGTTCAAGAGTCGATTTCATCAGTACAAAATTTTAGAATTATAAGCGTTTTGGAATGAGACCCCCTCGACGGTCCGTCGTGGGATCCGTCGTGTCAGCCAGTTTTTCCCGAATTAAAATCTGCTGCTCAAAACGACTAAACAGGTCGTTACAATAGATACCAATTTACCCATCGTTCGTCCTTGAACGATCACAAGAAGAAAAACAAGGGCGAAAAGATGTACCTGAATCTGTAAACAGGTGTGGGTATCTTTCTTGCATATCAGCCTCCTTCTCCCAGTGAACTTTGATGGATGCAATATCTCTCGACCTCCACTTGCGAATTTCTCTATCTAGAATGGCAACAGGCTCCTCCTCATAAGACAAATACTCATCAAGCAGAACCGAATCCCAACGAATGATGTAGTTTCCATCCCTATGGTATCTCTTCAACATAGACACATGAAATACCGGATGCACTCCTGATAGTCCTGGAGGCAAGGCTAATTCATAAGCCACCTCTCCTACTCGCTTAAGTACTTCAAATGGTCCAATATACCTTGGGCTTAGCTTACCTATTTTACCAAACCGCATCACCCCTTTCATGGGTGAAACCTACAGCAAGACTTGTTCACCCTCCATGAACTCCAAGTCTCGAACCTTTCGATCCGCATATTCCTTGTACCTACTTTGAGCCGCTAAAAGCTATTCTTGAATAGATTTGACCTTCTCTATTAAATCCCACAAAGGATCAGTACCCCAAGGTCTAACCTCAAATGCATCAAACCAACCAATGGGAGACCTACATCTCCTCCCATACAATGCTTCGAATGGAGCCATATCAATACTTGAGTGATAGCTATTATTGTATGAAAACTCCGCTAAGGGTAAGAAGTTGTCCCAATGACCACCAAATTCTATCACACATGCACAAAGCATATCCTCCAATACTTGTATCGTTCGCTTAGACTGATCATCAGTCAGAGGGTGAACTGCAGTACTAAGGTCAAACCTAGTACCTAATTCCGCATGCAATGTTCTCCAAAACATAGAAGTAAACTGCGTACCTCTATCTGATATGATGGATAGTGGAACCCCATGCAATCGAACAACTTCCGAGATATAAGTTTGGATTCTCTCTCTGCATTGTAAGTCACCTTGACCGGAATGAAGTGAGCAGACTTAGTTAACCTATCAACTATCAACAATTACCCAAATGGAGTCATACTTACCCATTGTCTTGGAAGGCCAACCACGAATCCATTGCAATTCTTTCCCACTTCCATTTAGGAATGGGCATTCTCTGGAGTGTTCCTCCGGGCCTCTGGTGTTCATACTTTACTGTTGATAATTTGGACATTTGGTAACAAAATCAACAATGTCGCGCTTCATTCCACTCACAACAAAAGTGTTTCTTTAGGTCACGGTACATCTTGGTTGCACCAGTATGTATAGAATATCCGGAACTATGAGCCTCTTTGAGAATAGTGTGGATCAAGTCATCAACACGGGGCACACATACCCTTCCCTTATTCTCAAAACACCTTCCTCATCCATTATTGCTTCTTTAGCTTTCCTTCCTCGCAACCCCCTCCCGAACCATATCCCGAATTCGACTTTTCTCATCATCAAACTGTTTTCCCTTGATCTTGTCAAGAAAAAATGATCTCGCCTCCACACACAACAAAAATCCTCCCTTCTCATTTACTTCTTTTCTAGCCTCATAAAGTCATTAGCCAAGTTTTGGATTTCTCTATCCAATGGGTGTCTAGAAACTTGCAAGTGAGCTAGACTTCCCATGCTCCCTGCTTTTCTACTTAAGGCGTCTTCCACAACATTAGCCTTTTCAGGGTTATACAGAATAGTGATATCGTAGTCCTTCAGTAGTTCCATCCATCTCCTCTGTCTCAAATTCAAATCCTTCTGAGTGAAGACATATTGTAGGCTACGATGATCCCTATAGACTTCACACTTAACCCCATACAATTAGTGTCTCCATTGCTTTAATGCAAATACTACCGCGGCCAACTCCAAATCATGGGTCGGATAATTACGTTCATGCACCTTTAATTGCCTCGAAGCATAAGCAATTTCATTCTTCTCTTGCATAGCACTACACCAAACCCGAATAGGATGCATCACAATAGACAATGTAATTCTTACCTTCTGCTGCTGGCGGGTAAGGATTGGTGCAGTAGTCACAAGGTCTTGAGCTTCTGAAAGCTTCCTCACATTCATCCCACCATACAAATGGAACATTCTGCTTAGTCAAGTTCGTCAATTGGGAAGCAATAGAAGAGAATCCTTTGACAAATCGACGGTAACATCTAGCTAACCCAACAAAGCTCCTTATTTCTGACACATAAGTAGGTCTTACCCAATTCTTCACTGTCTCAATCTTAGAAGGATCCACCATCACTCCATCCTTAGAAACCACGTGCCCCAAGAAGGACACTGAGTCTAGCCAAAACTCACACTTGGAGAATTTGGCATAAAGCCTTTTCTCCCTTAATACTTCCAACACAATTCTCAAATGCTCCTCATGTTCTTTCTTGCTCTTTGAGTACATCAGTATATCATCAATAAATACGATCACAAAGAGATCCAGATATGTCTTAAAAATCCCATTCATCATGCTCATGAAAGAAGCAGGGGCATTCGTAAGACCAAAAGACATCACTACAAATTCGTAATGCCCATACCTTGTTCGAAAATCAGTCTTTGGCACATCCGTTGCCCGTATTTTCAATTGATGATAACCGGATCTCAAGTCAATCTTAGAAAAGACACAAGCACCTTGTAACTGATCGAACAAGTCATCAATGCGAGGAATGGGATACTTGGTTCTTAATAGTTACCTTGTTCACTGCTGGTAGTCTATGTACATCTGAAAACTCCCATCCTTCTTCTTCCAATAACAAAACCGGAGCACCCCAAGGAGATGCACTTGGTCTAATGAATCCTTTGCTCAACAACTCTTGAAGTTGGGCCTTTAACACTCTCTTAACGCCGCGGGAGCCATTCTATAAGGGGGTATAGAAATGGGGCGAGTACCCGGTTCCAGATCAATGCAAAAATCAATATCTCTATCCGGTGGCATACCAGGAAGATCTGCAGGGAACACGTCCAGAAACTCACAGACTACCGAAACCGACTCAATTGAAGGTACTTGGGTAGTGTTATCCCTGAGATGTGCCAAGAAAGCTAAACACCCCTTACTAACCATTCTCTTAGAACGAAGAAAGGAGATGATACGAATCGGAGTGGAAGTGTAGTCGCCGTCCAACACTAACTAATATGTCCCAAGCTTGGCTAACGTCACAGTTTTAGCATTACAATCCAAGATCGCAAAATTCGGAGGAAGCCAAGTCATACCCAGAATTACATCAAAATCAACCATTTCTAAGATAACCAAGTTAACATATGTATTGCTCCCCACAAAAGTCACCAGACAAGACCTATATACTTTTTCAACTATCACACTCCCCACCGGAGTAGAAACAACGAATAGGCATGTCAAGCAATTCACAATGTAAATTAAGACCAATAGCAAATGAGGAAGATACATATGAAAACGTGGAGCTAGGATCAAATAATACAGAAGCCATGCAATCACAACCAAAAGATACTGTGATAACAGCATCAGATGTCTCTGCTTCAGATCTCACAGGTAAAGCGTAACAATGGGCCCTATCGCCTGTCGCCCGTTGCCCCTACCATGTTGTGCTGTAGTGGATCATGTTTGCCCGTCACCCCGGCCGTTTTGGTGACCACCGTTACCTCGGCCACCACGTCCTCCAGAATAACGGCCTCTACCATGACCACCTCTACCTCTGGCTATGGGAGGTCTGTGACTCTGCCTTGGACAATACCTCTTAATGTGTCCAGTCTCCCCACATCTATAACATACTCTGGATTCAAGCATAGGTCTCTCAGAGAAGTATTGACTGGTCTGAGGTGGACCCCCAACTACAGTCTGTAGTGAAGACTGAATTGGTCGGACTGAGTAACCTCCTGAGCCTTTCCCTCTGGAGTAAGAACCATTAAACTCACCTCCCTTTCGAAACCTTTTTGATGTCGATGCCATGGTGAAGTCATCTGGCTTCAATCCTTCCACCTCTATCACGAAGTGTACCACTTCTCGAAAGGATTTTGCCGTAGCCGCTACCTGTAAGGCTGAAATCCGTAATTCTGACCTCAACCCCTTCACAAAACGGCGAATCCTCTCTTTTGGACTGAAACAAAGTTGGGTGTCCTACCTGGATAATGCACGAAACTTAGCCTCATATGCCGTAACCGACATTCTACCTTGCTCTAGGCTCAAGAACTCATCTCTTTTCCTATCCCTCAAAGTCCAGGGGATATACTTCTCCATAAACAAGATAGAGAATGATGCCTAAGTCATAGGTGGTGCCTCTGTTGGTTGACACTCAACATGTGACCGCCACCACATTTTGGCGTTCCCTTGAAACTGATAAGTCACAAACTCAACACGAAACCGTTCTACTATACCCATCTTGTGTAGTAGCTCATGACAGTCAACCAGAAAATCGTAGGCATCGTCAGATTCAGCACCCTTGAAGACTGGAGGTTTCAATTTCAATAACTTACTAAAAAGTTCATGCTGATCATTTGTCATTATAGGCCCTGTAGTCAGACGAGGAAACGTGCCTATTTCCAATGGGGCATCCATGCGGGGAGCCACAGTAGCCGCATGTTGTACCTCCGAAACCTGAGGTGCTGGTGCAGAAAACACTGGAGGTGTCTGGTCGTGATCAGATAACCCGCTAAGATAAGCAAGAACCTGATTGATCATCTCTGGGGTAGGTTGGGGTGGCAATTCCTCATTCTGCACTTGTTCATTCTCCCCTTCCTCACCCTCTCTTACTACTTCCTTAGTCGGTAGAGGAGTCACCGCCCTAGTACCATATGGGCTGGGTGCTTGTCCCCTTCCTCTAGAGGACGTCCTCCTACGACCTCTTCCACGGCCTCTTGCCACTACTCCTCTCCGAGCTACAGCCCCAGTGGCTTGCTCAGACGCATCTTGTCTTGCCGGTGTTGGTGCTGTCATTGCTCTAGTTCTAACCATCTGCGAAATAGAATGAAGATGGTCAAATACCAATTTGTATAACCTAGATACCAATTGGATCCAAGTAATAGCACGAAACAAAGAATGAAAGAATGGAATTTTCCTAATGTCTTATAGCCTCTCAAAGATAAATAAGGGCGTCCCCCTACCGTTCCTTAAGACTCTACTAGACTCGTTCTTGTGTGATGAGACCAACGAACCTAATGCTCTGATAGCAAGTTTGTCACGACCCAAAACCGAGCCGCGAGTGGCACCCACACTTATTCTACTATGTGAGCGAACCAACCAATCTAAACCCCAACATTTCTATATAATAACAGAATATAATGCGGAAGACTTAAAATCATTAATGAAAACCAATTAAATAACTTCTAAAAACTCAACAACTATTATTATCCCTAAAATATGGAAGTCATCATCACAAGAACATCTATCCTCAAATTACTTATCTAAAAGTATCTAAGAAGCTAAAATAAATAAAAGCTAGTCCATGCCGAAACTTCAAGGCATCAATACATGAAGAAGAAGCTCCAGTCTAAGCTAGAGAGCGTTAGCTCACCCTGAAATCCGGTGTAATGAAGACTGGCTAGATTTGGTGTTGAGGTGAAGACGACGGTGCGTTTGCTGCACTCAACATATAACAACGAAAGAAACATACAAGTAGGGGTTAGTACAAAACACAAGTACTGAGTAGGTATCATCGGCCAACTCAAAATAGAAAACAGTATATATCAGATAATATCATAAATCAACTACAATACTCAACATGTAGCAACAACAAGTACTATAATCATTAATAAGTACTGTCAAGTTCAACCATGAGGACTCAAGCCTCAATATCATACTCATTTGGGAAATAGGTTCATTAGATTGAGTATATTAACATATTTCAAGATTCATTATCTTTAATTCTCTCGTGTCGGTACGTGAAACTCCGCTCCATATACTATCCTGGTGTCGGAATGTGACACTCCGATCCATATTCTATCCTGGTGCCGGAAGATGGCACTCCGATCCTCATTCTATCCTGGTTCCGGAAAGTGGCACCCGATCCATATACTATCCTGGTGTCGGAACGTGACACTCCGATCCTCATTCTATCCTAGTACCGGAACGTGGCACCCGATCCATATACTATCCTGGTGTCGGAACGTGACACTCTGATCCTCATTCTATCCTGGTTCCGGAACGTGGCACCCAATCCGATCCTCATTCTATCCTGGTACCGGAACGTGGCACCCGATCCTCTATAACTATCCTGGTACCGGATGAGGCACCCGATCCCCTAATCTCACTACTTTTGTTCATCAAGCGTTCTTTAATACCAAGGCATCATCATTAACAAAGTGGATTAGGGTTTTCAAGATTTAGGATTCAATAGCTTCATCATGCTGATTTTATCACAATTATATAATCACATTCATGCAAGCATACAATTAAGCATATAGAAGGGTTTACAACACTACCAATACATATCATTCGCTATTAAGAGTTTACTATGAATAGCATAAACCATAACCTACCTCCACCGAAGAATTTTGATCAAGCAAGCAATTTCCCAAAGCTTTGTTTCCTCTTCGTTTCTCCTCTTTCTCGTTCGTCTCTCCCTTTTCTTGTTCTTTCTATTTTTCTTATTCAAACCCTCTTTCTTTTACCCTAATTAGCATATAATTAAGTATAAAAGATGACAATAGTAACCCACTAATTAACTCAAGGTTACCTCTTTTATCCCCCAAGTAGTTAAATTATTAACATTAACCCACTAAATTTATAATTATAGCAGGAATAGTCCAAAACGCCCCTTAAAATATGAAGCAGAAATCCCACCCAGTCTGGGTTTACGCACCCAGTGACGGCCCATCGTGCCTGCGACGGTCCGTCCTGCTGCTTACATCACAAAGTTCAGCGACTCAATTTCCTTGAAGAGTCTGTGACGGTCCGTCGTTCCCACGACGGTCCGTCCTGCCATGTCGTCACGAAGTTCAGAGACTTAATTTCTGTGGAAGATGTGTGACGGTCCGTCGTGCCCACGACGGTCCGTCCTGCCATTCCGTCACGAAGTTCAGAGAGTCGATTTCAGTACCCAAATTTCAGAATTCTAAGTGCCCATGACGGTCCGTCGTGGGATCTGTCGTCTCAGCCAGTTTTTCCCGAATTAAAATCTGCTGCTCAAAACGACTAAACAGGTCGTTACAATTTGGGATGAATAAATATGGGCTTTACAAATGATTAAGTCCATCCAATTAAATTCAAATCGAAGGTCCATTTCACCTTGAAGCTAAAACCCATGCCACGTGTCACAATTACTAGTCATCTGTAACTAACAATGTGACGCCACATGTCTAAATGAGGTAGTAGTCCTTGTCAAATACAAGAATGAATCACAATGAGCCAAGTGTCAAAATAACATCCTTTAGCCAATCATATGCAACCTTTTCCACCCCTTATAACTATAAATAGGGAATGTACATGAAATTCTAGAGGAATAAAGAAAACTCTTCAAAAAGATTTAAGCAAATTGGAGAAAGCTACTACATTAACCTCACAACTCTTTGAAGGAGTGGTCAACATAGTTCTTTACGGAGATTGACTTGAAACGACGAAGCGCTTTTGGACGTCCCGGAGATACACAATATCTCAGGGAGGTCTACATCATCAAACAATTCGAGAAATACTTTATTAAAGGCTCTAGAATCATGGAGAAACTTAGGAGAGAGAATCAGGAGAACAACGGAATGGTAGTCACAATGTTTCATTAATAAAAATCACATTTTTCATCTTGTAGTCGATTTTTTCTCCTTAGGAAATTTGTTATGGAAAACCTGAGTGCCAAGAACTACTATATATATATAGGAAAACCTTAGTGCTGCCTAAGTGGGTTACCACCATCAAGAAAACCCTTTTAATTTAAAATATTCCCAAAAATACCCTTTCCCTTAAGAACCCCTACATTTAACTACATTTCAACCGAAACGACACAAACACTTTAGTGTTGCCTCAGCCCCAACAATCACACCGTCTCAATTGCGACACAACTTATATGCAGAGCGACGCCTATTAAGAATTGAAAAAACAGTATTTACTAGACTCCTTTTTGAGAAGGTACTGCATCGTGCAAATTCCGTTTATACAACATTATGAATTGGTTATTCCAAACTTTCTTGCACATTTACTTCTAATAGGGAACTTTGATGAACATGGTAATCTGGAAGAATCAAATTAACAAGTTTCAAGAAAAGTTGAGCAAATGTTATTGAATCATTATGAGAAACTTAAAAGTTTTAAAAATAACTGGTGAATACATATCAGTGTATTTAAACTTTTAAATAACATTCTTGCGGATAACTTCCATCCAAAAACTACAAGATGATATTGTTCAAATCCGTGTAAATGGTATCCAAGTAGTAATGATTCCCTCTTGGGTCAACAACAACATTATCCTATCAGGCACATCCATTCCTGCCATTTATGTTACACATGATCTCCAATGTATAAGTAAATATTATTCCTCCTTAACTTGTAGATGTAGTGTGATGCTTACTTGGAATTGGTTATGTGGAGACTATGAGTTCAAAGTGGATGAAACGCGACAAACACAGTCTTATTGATCCGTGATATTCTTATCTCAATTGCATTACATTCAAATTTAATCATAACAAACAAGCTACATATAATTATCATTTAGTTAGGACATGACTATCAAAGCAAGAATAACTTTGTGGGTGGATCACGGTAAAGTATTTTACTCTTACGTTTATCCCATCCACTTGGGACCATACATTTAGATCATTACTACTACTACTCTAAATGAATTCAGAGGTAACTATTTCTTCTAAACTTACTGGAAACTTTTAATAGTCACATATCTAGGACATTGACATTTAATTTTGTTTTTTTCATAATAGGTTAACGGACTTTCGCCACCACCACAACAAGCAAAATTTATGTTAGTCTTAAAATGGACAACATCACCCCGTTGCTCCATAAGTTCTCAAAGCAGTCAGTTGATGTACATACTGTTGAGACTGAAAATTCAAGTAACGTTTCCATTGCAGAAGGAATGTTTTAAAATTTGTTGACTATTGCAGAGTTAGTAGATTCAACCTTGACTACGGACATAGAGGAAAGTACTATAATAAACCGTCATATCATAAGCACAAGGCTTGAATCAGCATGCTATTGTTATATATATATTATAAGTGGAACCCAAAAAGTTAAAAGTTGAATTACGATTTACCCTTACTATAAATAAATTAATAAAACATTTAAACAATTTAATTTAATATTAAATTGTTTCATTTTAATTAAAATGTGATAGACTTTTGCACTTCCTTAGGTTAATTCCTAATTAAAATATCTAACTTAGTAATACCTATTTTCTATAATATATATATATATATTCTCTTTTGTGAGATTTTAAATGTCTAAATAATTTTATTAATGTTTCATTCTCTATCTATAATTACTATGATTAAATTAAATTATATTAAATTGGTTAGTAAAAAGAGCAACCCTCCATATCCCCATGAATAAGATCATGATTATTTCATTAAATATACAAATTCTTCAACTTTTCATCGTCTCTTTTAATTATTTATAATACTCAATTATGAGTTAATGACATTAATAGTCTTTAATTTCTTATTTTAATGTGAATTGTAGAGGTAAAGTTATGGTCTCCATTTATAATTCCTATAAATATTTTTTAAAAAACTAAATGGTGAGGCTCGTAAGCCTCTTTTATATAAATCTCTAACTAATGGAGAATATTTTTTGTTCACCATTACCTCCTTTTGATGAGATTATTTCGGCGAGTCAGGTACGATTTATTTATTTTTTTCTTTAACTATAATAATATTCTATAATATTTTATAGTTTATTTTGTATCCTACTTTGATCATTATCAGTTTAGATGACTATTTTTTCAACTGGTTGCTGTTTTATGAATTCTTGAATTTATTTGGAATCTTATATTGTATTTATATTTTGCCATGTAAAATATCATTTTCTTATTCTATTATATCAGTTCATAGATTATCACAATATATTATTCTACTTCTTTTATTAATGTGGATTGTAGGGACATGTACAAAAATTGATGGTTATTGATGGAGTAACTCATGCTTCTTATTGATTATTTTGTTAGCATTAATTGATAAGCTACTTTTCAAAAACTAAGACATTTTCAAATTGATGTATGTTCAATAGTTTATGTTATCGACGTATATTATGAAGAAGACTCTTGAATTTGATAGGATATGGGAGAAATAGTCAATAAGAACTCGAAATATTAGTACTAATTTTGTATTTATTTTTTAATATACATTATTATTGATCAACGTCTTATGAAAAATTTATACATTGTATTTTTTTTCCTTCTCTATTTTTTGTGTGTTTTTTTTGTCTCTATTAGACATCTTAATTTAGTTTTCTATGAAATCGGAAGTCTAAATACTTGTTTGAGCTCAAATTAGCTATTTGTGACTTTATTAAAAGTTCCCTAACTATTAACCAAAGTTTAAAAGTTATAGTAGATTGCTTAAAAAGAATTCATTTGAAACATCAAAATGTGCCCCTCATTGGTGTTTTATGATTATATGGATATACACAGACCTTTATTTTTACATATGGTAGGTAAGAAAGCAACTAACATTGTAGCCACAACATACATTCAAAGGAACTATAACGATATTCTCTGTATACATAGGTTTAAGATACACATAAAGGTCAAGGACATTGGTGGGAGGACTGCTTTTGTCCTTGATGGGGTTGCGGAGAAAATTCTTGATACTTTTGCTCACAAGTTGTTTAACATATTTTTGAAAGTGGGACTGATGTAGCGTCCCATATTTGCAGTATATGCAGGATGGTCTTCAAACTTAAAATGAGCAATTTAAATGTGAAATATGGGTGGTAAAACTATACAGTCAAAAAAGTGTATGCGCCGGATGAAGAATTAGAATGCAACATCGCATAAACAAAGACTAGAAGTCAAAGTGCTACAATGTTATTGATCTCTTAATACATATTATCTTTATAGGTACATCATTCATCTTCCGGACAATCAATTGTATATCATATGTTGTTGATGTCTGTTATGGTAGCGGATTTGGTTTTATCTATTGCGAAAGAAGCTTTAAATACTAAATATGTACATGTCTATAAAAGTTGTGTTGTTTATGTGCCATATGTTGATCCACATTTTTGCTGTTACCGTTATATGCTACCTACCCCTACTCACCAGGATGTGAATAACTCATTCAAGCAACGACATTTTAAAACTCCAGAACAACCTAATACGCTGCGACATTACACAGGTGTAACTTGAAAATATTAAATTTTAATACTTATTTAACAACTACACTAAAAAGTCAACCAAATTTGCAAATAAGGGAGTCGCGTGAAGCGTAGGAAATTTCCTTGTGAAGAAATATAAAATAAAGCACAATTTAAATTTTAAAGAAAAGAGAGATCATAGAAAAAAGTTTGAGAGTATTTGATTTTTTATTTCTATTCTTTTATGTTACATTATTATCATTAACATATGTAACATTGTAATAATTGTTTTTGTTTATGATGATTAATTGATATTGATATGACATTCATGATATAGATTAGTTCTAAATTTTAAATAGCGTATACTTTATTTTGTATTTGGCATTATTAGTGAATGTGTTTATATATGTTCAACATTAAAATGTAGTAAATAAATGTAGTGGATTGTAAGTGATACATAAAACAAATGGGCAGAAAGTGATATATTATCCATTTGGTATCTCCAATGTGAGGGAATTACTCATTTTTATAAAACATATCAGTCTAGATATGTGAATATCATACAAAAATATGCATTATTTAAGGTGTATCAAATAGTTATAGTGACCAATTATATGGATGATACATTAATATATATCAGTCTTGACATATTCTGACTCATTTAAGCATCATATATGTATTTTGTGTATGCATTAATATGGTCAAAACAATTGTACAATTATGTGTTAGTGTGCTTTTGAATTATTTTGGCTAGAGTTTGAAGGCTTCGTAAAGAAAAAACTCAGACAAAGTGAGATACTTCAATAGTGATCATATGTATCCATTGAGGATTAGTAATAACAAAACTCCAAGAAATAATTCGGTTTGTCAGTAGTGTGAGTGTTCCTTAATTGGTCTACCATAAGAGAATTCATA
This sequence comes from Solanum peruvianum, assembly GCA_027705065.1. Lineage (NCBI taxonomy): Eukaryota > Viridiplantae > Streptophyta > Magnoliopsida > Solanales > Solanaceae > Solanum > Solanum peruvianum. The sequence goes on along the minus strand of JAKWJD010000466.1, from coordinate 9,699 downwards.
TCCCAAAAGATGTAATTCACGATGTTAGAGAATTCTATGGAGATTGAGATGTCTTACTAGAAAACATGACGTGCTAATGATCGTACATAAGAAATGATAAGGGGCAAGCAAACCAGCATTTGGATATAGGCAGATGCCAAGATACATATAAATGTTAAGTATTGCGTATCTTAACTAATATATAACGATGCACAAGTCGTAGAAAGATGAATTCATGTATCTTTTCATATCCTTGAGACCATTGATGAGGGGGGTCAATAAGTTCAGCAGATCAACAGTAATTGTCGACGCTGCACATTTTAGTCGAGCTTACAAAAGGAAAATTATATGAGCAATCACACTGCATGGGGCATATATGTGTTTTGGAGATGGTAAACTTGTTTTTTTTTGTATGATAACTTATACATAGTTTTAATGTTATATCAAACAAAAATATCATGTGTGTCGATTTGTGAGAGGTTTCATATTTTCATTGACAGATGGAGTTGTAGACATAGAAAATGATTGTTCATTGGCATGGTGTCACGACCCAAAACCGAGCCAGAAGTGGCACCCACACTTATCCTACTATTTGAGCGAACCAACCAATGTAAACCCCAACATTTCAACATAATGAACATAATACAATGCGGAAGACTTAAACTCATTAATGAAAATCAATTCAATAACTTCTAAAAACTCAACATTTATTATTCCCCAAAATCTGGAAGTCATCATCACAAGAACATCTATCCTCAAATTACTATTCTAAAAGTATCTAAGAAGCTAAAATGAATAAAAGCTAGTCCATGCCGGAACTTCAAGGCACCAAGACATAAAGAAGAAGATCCAATCCAAGCTAGAAGCATTAGCTCACCCTGAAATCGTGTGTAATGAAGACTGGCTAGAGTTGCGGTTGAGTGATTGAGTTGAAGACGACGGCACGTATGCTGCCCTCCACAAATATTCAAAAAATGAATACAAGTAGGGGTCAGTACAAGGCACAAAGTACGGTAGGTATCATCGGCCAACTCAAAATAGAAAACAATATATATCAGATAATATCATAAATCAACTATAGTACTCAACATGTAGCAAAAACAAGAATACTATAATCATTAATAAGTACGCCAAGTACACCCATGAGGACTGAAGCTCAATACCATACTCATTTGGGAATTAGGTTCATTAAATTGAGTATATTAACATCTTTCAATATTCATTATCTTTATTCCTCTCGTGTCGGTACGTGACACTCCGCTCCGCCCCCTACTACTATGTGTCGGAACGTGACACTCCGATCCCCTAATTCTACGTGTCGGTTCGTGACCCCGATCCCCTAATTCTACATGTCCGTTCGTGACACCCGATCCCCTAATTCTACGTGTCGGTTCGTGACCCCGATCCCCTAATCTACGTGTCGGTTCGTGACACCCATCCCCTAATTCTACGTGTCGGTTCGTGACACCCGATCCCCATATTCTAGTGTCGGTTCGTGACACCCACTCCACTAATCTCATTCTATCAATTCATCAATACTTCTTTTATACCAAGGCATCATCAATATCATTATGTTAGTTCATCAAGCCTTCTTTTATACCAAGGCATCATCAATCTCATCATTTTAGTTCATCAAGCCTTCTTTTATACCAAGGCATCATCGTTAACAAAGTGAATTTAGGATTAGAGATTCAATAGCCTCATCATGCTTATTCATCACAATTATATAATCACACCATGTAACCACACAATCAATTATATAGAAGGTTTTATAATACTACCCAACACATATCATTCGCTATTAAGAGTCTACTACGAATATCATAAAAACCACAACCTAACTCCACCGAAGATTCGTGATCAAGCAAGCAATTTCCCAAAGCTTTGTTTCCTCTTTGTTTCCCTCTTTCTCGATCGTTCTCTGTCCCACTCCTTGTTCTTTCTACTTTTCTTATTCAAACCCTCTTTCTTTTACCCTAATTAGCATATAATTAAGTATAAAAGATGAGGAATTAACACTAATTACGCAAGGTTATCTCTTTTAACCCACAAGTAATTAAACTATTAACATTACCACTAACTTTATAATTAAAGCAGGATAGTCAAAACGCCCCTAAAATAAGTAAAAGAAATCCGACCCAGTCTGGGTTAACGCAGCCTGTGACGGCCCGTCGTGACTGCGACGGTCCGTCCTGCTGCTTCCGTCACAAAGTTCAGAGACTCAATTTCCTTGAAGAATCTGTGACGGTCCGTCGTGCCCACGACGGTCCGTCCTGCCATGTCGTCACGAAGTTCAGAGACTTAATTTCTGTGAAAGATGTGTGACGGTCCATCGTTCCCACGACGGTTCGTCCTGCCATTCCGTTACGAAGTTCAGAGAGTCGATTTCAGTACTCAAATTTCAGAATTCTAAGTGTTTTGGAAGGAGACCCCCTCGACGGTCCGTCGTGCCCATGAAGGTCCATCGTGGGATCCGTCGACTCAGGCAGTTTTTCCAGAAATAAAATCTGCTGCTCAAAACGACTAAACAGGTCGTTACACATGGTTCTTTAAACAATTCAAATATACATTTGCCAAGCGTGAAAAAATATCTGTTGTATTGCATAAAAATTAAAGTATTGTGAAGAGTGTAAGCAATGTGCTTCAAATGTACCTCATTGTGCATGCACGTGGCATATTTCGAAGAATATCCCTACAAACTTCAAGCGGAGCAGAATCACCCTATGTGATCTATGATGCTCTATGGCTAAGACTTATTGAGAAGAATTATTTTGATAAATTAATGGCTAAGGTGGAAAAGGTTGATCATAGAGTTAAGGAGTAACATGCTAGGTACGATAAGTGGTTGAGAGTTTATTCAATAGTAAACAGAGGTAGAATAACGACTACAAATTCATGACTGCCTTGTTGAGGCACGCCAATTCTCTATCATAATACTTTCGGAAGAGGCTAGAATTTAATTTGGTTCTTGAAACTGTAAAAATAGAGAAATATCTTCACATACAAAGGATACATTTTGGAGAATATTTGAGGAGGTATTGATTGTAAATGCACCTAAATGTTCAAAGATGAGGGTATGTATAAAGATAGCTAACTATATATATTTTATGCATTTGATATGGATCATTTGGATTTTTGATCAACATTAGTTTGAAAAAATAGAAAATAGTGGCATTTCATATAACATATCAATAACTTTTTTAATGTTTGCAGATTGTTCCATCATCTAAATTTGTTTTCTCAATTTATGAATCTGGAAGAGGACATTATTTTGCCTTGAGTGGAAAGTATGCACTTGTGGAATATTTCAATTAGACGAGATACCTTGCGCACACACAATTGTTGGTTTAAAGAGCAAGAATATTACAAATATATATCCTTACTGCTCTTATTACTACAAGCCTGATGCATTAGCAAAATCCTATGAGGTTTGAATGGTTCCATTTCTGGATAAGGAGAATTGTTCGGTTCGAGACAAGGTTTTTGATGAAATTGTGTTTCCACCTAAATACAAAATGATACGAAAAAAAAAATTTCATATGAAAAGATAAAAAAATAAACACATATTAATGTGGGCAAGACTCCGTTAAATAAATAATTAGAAATATAATTTAGTAAGAATAATTAATTGACAACTTTTTTTGCTTGATAATCCGTCTCTTTAGGGTCACCATATTACATGCGCAACCAGATACACTTGCATGTGCAATTGGAAGCAACAATATTTTGTACAGAGTCTGTAATGCACTCCATGATGATATTAAAAATGTGAATGGTTGAATAATACAAAAATATGACAATTAAAAAGAATCTTATTTGATTCAAGGAAGATATAATGTCTACAATCTGGTGAATCGAATCAATGATTATTTCATCAGGAAAGAAGTTTATCGACAAGGAAAAAATAAAGATCTCCGAGCAATGAAGAAGTAATCTAAAGATTAGCCTTAACTTTATTAATTCTTGTAAAATAAGGATCTCTACTACTCCTTTTTCAAAGATAAAAGCTCTTGGGTTTCCATATCTTCATCTAGAAGATTCAAGTCTCAACATCTCAACACTATATAAAAGCCAGCGTCTCCTAAAGAGAAGATGCACATGAGTCTAAAAATATTGTTGGTAAGGCTTCGTATCAAAAGAAAATAGATATAAAAAACGTTGAATGTAGAAATAGGAATTATATTCAAAACTTGTATTTACTACAAATATCAGAAAACTAGAAGGCAAAACCCTTGCAACCCAAGGAAATTGGATATAAGATCTACATTGGATCACAAATAGTATAAAAACATCCTATGTCATGTTTACCTTTCACACTTTCAATTCTGTTTGTTTATTCCTTAATACCAAAAGTTAACTAGCGACTCTTCTAAGGCAACTATTCGTAGAAGAAAATCGATAAAAAAATTCACCACCTATTTCACTTCGGGATCATACTACCCAAACTACAATATCATTCTACTACCATGAATCTTAGCTCAAGTATGAATATAATAGGGAACTTAGTAAAGATGGATGTACATCATATGCATTGCGCTGATCATATACACACATTTGTGTATAGGTACCAATTGGATTACCAGTCAATAATCATATCTTTATAGGTCGCCGCCTGCAAAGCCTTGTCTATGAAGTAAATAGTATATATACGTTGTACCAAATGTGGTTTCTTTGGAAAAGCTAATACCACTTGCAAAAAGGAAAATCCAATAAAAAAATGAGCCACAATATATCACCACTTCAACACAAGATGAAGCACCTACCAATTGTGGCAGATGGTATTATTTAAAGAGAAAGGAATCATGAAAAAAACGTCAAACCTTAGATGCTAGAACAAATGATAAAAGTATTAGCGTCAATTTTTATTCCATGCTAATACATGTATGGTTTTCTTGACTCTAAAATGTACAAATAATGGAAAGTCCTTATCAAAATTGAGCTATCTCGAAGGGGTCTACATCCACAACATTCCCTAAAAGAGCGTAGAGCAATGTATAGACTAATACATTCCTATTGTTATGAAAAATGATGTCAACAATATAATTAAATTAAACAAAAATAAAGAAAAAAATAACTCCGCCACAACTATTGTAAATACTAAGGTGGGAGACAAAAACCTACACTCCTAGTATCATTGGCGGACTTATGTTATGAACTATGGGTGTTTAAGCACCTACAACCTTTTATGATAACACACTCTTATATGTGTACAATATCTAATAACTTATTCAAATATATTAACTAAGCACCTGTTCTATACAATAACTTTTAAATAGAGCATAATTTAGTACCAATGATAAAAAGATTTCTAGATCTTCCATTGCCTACTATAACCCCTAAAAAACCTCTACCTTATTTTTTGCAGTAACTCCTACTTCACCATCATAATCTACTGAAGATACACTTTTAAAAATAGCAATCTTTCCAAAATCTTATCAAAAGATAATTTCAATTATTACATAATGTTTGAAATATTTCAGGAAAAACATAGAAACAATTAAGAACAACTATTAAGTTTCATTAGGTAATAGGGATAATATTAAAAACTATTGCGCAATACAGATAAAGTTGGAGGCAGGCCTATTATAAATTCTCAAGTAAATGACTTTTGGGATGTGATTACACTACATCAAAAATGAGCTTTCGCGGCAATGAATTAATAATTGCTACTAAATATGTATATTTAGCTATAACTAACACTCTTAGTATATGTTCCTAAAGGATTTAGTGACATTGGATCTAATGGTACTTAACTAATGTCGGTAAAAACTTTATCACTCTTGATTAATGTGTTTATCTATTGCTGCTAAACGTTATTTTCATTGTAGTATTAGTTACTATGAGATTATTAGATTAGGTTTATAAGTAGTAAATACATGGTACAATAAGTGCATAAAAATAGACTAAGTCTTATTTTGAAAAACTATACAAATTTTCAGAAAATGTGAAGTGTTTTTGTAGTTGTCGAGATGCACATGTACCCACCCACCTCATAGGCATTAGGATCATTGTCCCATTCTAATATCACTTTTCGCACACAAAAATAAGCATAACGACAAAATATTTTGCTTTGAACTCATGTGGACTTCACACCCCGAGTTACCAAATCTAATGTCCGTCAACTGTCTTAACTTACCAATAATATATAAGGTAATCTCTTCTTTAGAATGAAATGTTACCATATGGAATAATATAACTTTTGGCAACATTTGTAATTAAAAAAACAGAAAACTCCTCCGAGGAATTGAGGGTATCCAAAATCATCGAATTATACTCCAACACCTTCCTATCAAAACTATATGTTGACCTAATGGAAGAATACAACCTTATACTTATACTAGAGGAAGATTTCTAGAAACTAAAAATATAGAGTCAACAGGCTCGGTGATGCTGAATCTTACACCACGTTCTTCCATACAACATATCTCAACCAATGTAGAAGAAATAAAATTGTTGCCCTCCAAATCCAAAAGGGTTACTGGTTGTACCACCTAGTGGACATCAACTTCCAACAACATTATAATCATTAAAAAAATAATTACTCACATCCAACAAATGAATGGAGATTGTGCAACTAAGATCATCAAATTAGATCTCGAAAAGTATTTGAATGGTAAAACAGACTATCATCTAGAAAAAAAATCATTTTTTTAAAAATAATAATGTGTGGGCAACATAAATATAAGACTAATCTTGTTAAATGGAAACCAACATCAATAGGATTTGAACTAAACACAAACAAATTATTCAAAATAGAATCACGAAAATGAGGCATATGAGGATTCATTCGTGATACAAAAGGGAATTGGATATCTAGATTCATGGGGAATATCTTCAAAGGTACAACGATCCAAAAAATCTATGTGGACTTATATAGGAGCTAAAATTGCACTATATAAAATGTTGATGTTATCATAAATTAATATAGATTTTAAGGAAATTACACATTATTTACAAAATATTGTCCTGCTCTATCTAACATCTTAAATGATTGCAGGGCACTAGTTTTGCAGCTAGGGAATCCACTAGCTAGAGTAGATATCAAGTGGAGAACTAAATGACTTGTGCTCTACCTAAGTAGGGGGTGTAATCTATCAATAATCATTTATCTTGTGCACTAAGTAGTTCAACCTTTTGTCACAACCCAAAATGAGCTGCGAGTGGCACCCACACTTATCCTACTATGTGAGCGAACAAACCAATCTAAACCCTAACATTTCAATCATAATGAACAAAATAAAATGCGGAAGACTTAAAACTCATTAATATAACCAATAAATAACTTCTAAAATTTAATACTTATTATTCCCAAAATCTGGAAGTCATCACCACAAGAACATCTATCCTCAAATTTCTAAAATCTAAGAGTATCTAGGAAGCTAAAATAAGTAAACAGCTAGTCCATGCCAGAACTTCAAGGCATCAAGACGTGAAGAAGAAGATCCAGTCCAAGCTAGAAACAATATCTCACCCTGAAATCTGGTGTGATGAAGACTGGCTAGAGTTGCGGACGAGTTGAAGTCGAAGGCACGTTTGCTGCATTCCGTAAATAACAAAGAAAAAGAAATACAAGTAGGGATAAGTACAAGGCACAAGTACTGAGTAGGTTTCATCGGCCAACTCAAAATAGAAAGCAATATATATATATATATATATATCGAATAATAACATAAAACCAACCAAATACTTAACAGGTGATAGCAACAAGTATTAACAATAATTTGCAACAACGCCAAACACATCTATGAGGACTCAAGCCTCCACACCATACTCATTTAGGAATTAGGCTCTTCAATCTGAGTATATTAGAATAATTCAAGATTCATTCTCTTTGTTCTTCTTGTGTCGGAATGTGACACTCCGATCCCCTACTATCCTGGTGTCGAAACGTGACACTCCGATCCTCTTCATATTCTTTTTGCCTACTTTGCGCCGCTAAAAGCTTTTGTTGAATGAACTTCACTTTCTCGAATGATTCCCTCAGAAGATCAGTACCCCATGGTCTCACCTCAAATGCATCAAACCAACAAATGGGAGACATACATCTCCTCCCATACAATGCCTCGAATGGGGCCATGTCAATACTTGAGTGATAGCTATTATTGTATGAAAACTCTGCTAAGAGTAAGAAGTTTTCCCAATGACCACCAAATTCTATCACACATGCACGAAGCATATCCTCCAATACTTGAATCGTTCGGTTAGACTGACCATCGGTCTGAGGGTGAAATGCAGTACTAAGGTCAAACCTAGTACCTAATTCCGCATGCAATGTTCTCCAAAACTTGAAGTAAATTGTGTACCTCTATCTGATATGATGAAAAGTGGAACTCCATGCAATCGAACGATTTCTGAGATATAGAGTTTGGCTAACTTCTTTGCATTGTAAGTCACCTTGACCGGAATGAAGTGAGCAGACTTAGTTAACCTGTCCACAATTACCCAAAGAGAGTCAAACTTACCCAATTTTTTGGAAGACCAATTACGAAATTCATTGCGATTCTTTCCCACTTCCATTGAGGAATGGGCATTCTCTAAAGTGTTCCTCCGGGTCTCTGGTGTTCATACTTTAATTGTGACAATTCGGGCATTGGGCGACAAAATAAACAATGTCACGCTTCATCCTACTCCACCAAAAATGTTGCTTGTAGGTCACGATACATCTTGGTTGCACCAGGATGTATAGAATATCCTGAACTATGAGCCTCTGTAAGAATATTGTGATCAAATCATCAACACGGCACACATACCCTTCCATTAATCCTCAAAACGCCTTCATCATCAATTATTGCCTTTTTAGCCTCTTTCGCATCACCATATCCCGAATTCGGCTTAGTTTCTCATCATCAAACTGTTTTACCTTAATATTGTCAAGAAAAGGAGATCTTTGACTCCACACAGGCCAAAAAATCCTCCTTTCTCTAATATTTCCAACCTCATAAAGTCATTAGCCAGAGTCTGAACCTCTCTAGCCAATGGGCGTCTAGAATCTTGTAAGTGGGCCAGACTGCTCATGCTCCCTGTTTTTCTACTTAGAGCATCTGCCTCCACATTATTAGCTTTTCCTGGGTGATACAGTATAGTAACATCATAGTTCCTCAGAGTTTTTCCATCCATCTCCTCTGTCTCAAATTCAATCCTTCTGAGTAAAGACATACTGTAAACTACGATGATCTGTATAGACTTCACACTTAACCCTATATAGATATGTCTCCATTGCTTTAATGCAAATACCACTGCAGCCAACTCGAAATCATGGGTTGGATAGTTACGTTCATGCACTTTTAATTGCCTTGAAGCATAAGCAATAACATTTCTCGCTTGCATTAGCACTGCACCCAACCCATAATAAGATGCATCACAGTAAACGATGAAATTCTTGCCTTCTACTGGCAAGGTAAGAATTGGTGCAGTACAGATTCTGGAAGCTTTCTTCACATTCATTCTACCATACAGATGGAACATTCTGCTTATTCAAGTTTGTCAATGGGAAGCAACCGAAGAAAATCCCTTGACAAATCGACGGTAGTAGATAGCTAAACCAACAAAGCTCCTTACCTCTGTAACATTAGTGGGTCTTACCCAATTCTTCACCGCTTTCATCTGGAAGGATCCACCATCACTCCATCCTTAGAAACTACGTGCCCCAGAAGGACACTGAATCTAGCCAAAACTCACACTTGGAGAATTTGGCATAAAGCCTTTTCTCCCTCAACACTT
>JAKWJD010000465.1:0-21940 GCA_027705065.1 Solanum peruvianum | reverse complement strand
TTTGAACTTGAGACAAGGAGATGGATGGAACTACTGAAGGACTACGATATCACTATTTTGTATCATCCGGGGAAGGCGAATGTTGTGGCAATGCTTTAAGTAGAAAGGCGGGAAGCATGGGAAGTCTAGCTCACTTGCAAGCTTCTAGCCGCCCATTGGCTAGAGAGGTGCAATTTTAGCTAATGACCTTATGAGGTTAGAAGTAAATGAGAAGGGAGGATTGTTAGCTTGTGTGGAGGCAAGATCTTCCTTCCTTGACAAGATTAAGGGAAATCAGTTTAATGATGAGAAATTGATTTGGATCCGAGATAAAGTGCTGCAAGGAGAGGCTAAAGAAGCAACAATCGATGAGGAAGGTGTTTTGAGGATTAAGGAAGGGTATGTGTACCCCGCGTCGATGATTTGATCAACACTATTTTGACAGAGGCTCATAGTTCAAGGTACTCTATACATCCGGTGCAACCAAGATGTACCGTGACCTAAAGCAACACTTTTGGTGGAGTAGAATGAAGCGTGATATTGTTGATTTTGTTGCCAAATTTCCAAATTGTCAACAAGTAAAGTATGAACACCAAGGCCCGGAGGAACACTTCAGAGAATGCCCATTCCGAATGGAAGTGGGAGAGAATTGCAATGGATTTTGTGGTTGGTCTTCCAAGGACAATGGATAATATGACTCGTTTTGGGTAATTGTTGATAGGTTAACTAAGTCTGCTCATTTCATTCCGGTCAAGGTGACTTACAATGCAGAGAAGTTAGCAAAAATCTATATCTCGGAAGTGGTTCGGTTGCATGGAGTCCCACTCTCCATTATATCAGATAGAGGTACGCAGTTTACTTCTAAGTTTTGGAAAACATTGCATGCTGAATTGGGTACTAGGTTGAATCTTAGTACCGCATTCCACCCTCAGACCGACGGTCAATCTGAGCAAACAATTCAAGTGTTGGAGGATATGCTTCGTGCATGTGTGATAGAATTTGGTAGCCATTGGGATAACTTCTTACCCTTAGCGGAGTTTTCATACAATAATAGTTATCACTCAAGCATTGATATGGCCCCATTTGAAGCATTGTATGGTAGGAGATGTAGGTCTCCCATTGGGTGGTTTGATGCATTTGAGGTTAGACCTTGGGGTACTGATCTTTTGAGGGATTCGATAGAGAAAGTGAAATCTATTCAAGAAAAGCTTCTAGCGGCGCAAAGTAGGCAAAAGGAATATGCAGATCGAAAGGTTAGAGACTTGAGTTTATGGAGGGTGAGCAAGTCTTGCTAAAGTTTCGCCCATGAAAGGGGTGATGCTGTTTGGGAAAAGAGTGTAGCTTAGTCCAAGGTATATTGGACCATTTGAAGTACTTAAACGAGTAGGGGAGGTGGCTTATGAGTTAGCCTTGCCCAGGGCTGTCCGGAGTGCATTCGGTATTTCATGTGTCGATGTTGAAGAGATACCATGGGCATGGAAACTATATTATCCGTTGGGATTCAGTTTTGCTTGATGAAAATTTGTCTTATGAGGAGGAGCCTGTTGCTATTTTAGATACAGAAGTTCGCAAGTTGAGGTCAGGGGAGATTGCATCCATCAAGGTGCAATGGAAGAATCGACCGGTTGAAGAAGCCACTTGGGAGAAGGAGGCAGATATGCAAGAAAGATACCCACATCTGTTTAAAGATTCAGGTACTCCTTCTCGCCCTTGTTTTTCATCTTATGATCGTTCGAGGACGAACGATGGGTAAATTGGTATCTATTGTAACGACTTGTTTAGTCGTTTTGAGCAGAAGATTTTATTTCTGGAAAACTGGCGGAAACGACGGAACCCACGACGGACCGTCATGGTCACGACGGACCGTCGCAGGGTCTCGTTTCAAAACACTTAGAAATTCTGAAATTGGGTACTGAAAATCGACTCTCTGAACTTCGTGACGGACTTGCAGGACAGACCGTCACAGTCGTGACGGACCATCACAGACCCTTGGTGGAAATTTGGGTCTCTGAACCTTGCGACGACCTGCAGGACGGACCGTCGCAGGCACGACGGCCCGTCACAGGTTGCGTAATCCCAGTCTGGGTCGGATTTCTTTACACGTTTTAAGGGACGTTTTGGACTATTCCTACTTTAATTATAAAGTTAGAGGGTTAAGGATTATAAGTCTAATTACTTGGGGGTTAAAAGAGGTGACCTTAAGTTAATTAGTGGGTTATTATTGCCATCTTTTAAACTTAATTATATACTAATTAGGGTAAAAGAAAGAGGATTTGAATAAGAAAATAGAAAGAACAAGAGAGAGAGGGAGTTAAACGAGAAAGAGAGAAAACGAAGAGGATAGCAAAGCTTTAAGGAAAATTCTTGCTTGATCAATTCTTCGGTGGAGGTAGGTTATGGTTTTCATGCTATTCGTAGTAAACTCTTAATAGCAAATGATATGTGTTAGTAGTATTGTAAACCCTCCTATATGCTTAATTGTATGCTTGCATGAATATGATTATGTAATTGTGAATAAATAAGCATGATGAAGCTATTGAATCCCAAATCTTGAAAAGAAACCCTAATCTACTTTGTTAATGATGATGCCTTGGTATAAAAGAAGGCTTGATGAACGAAAGTGGTGAGATTAGAGGATCGGGTGCCACGTTCCGGTACCAGGATAGAAATAGAGGATCGGGTGCCACGTTCCGGTACCAGGATAGAATGAGGATCGGAGTGTCACGTTCCGAGACCAGGATAGTAGATGGATTGGGTGAACATTCCGTACCAGGATAGTATATGAGGATCGGAGTGCCACGTTCCGGCACCAGGATAGTATATGGAGCGGAGTTTCACGTACCGACACGAGGGGAATAAAGATAATGAATCTTGAAATATGTTAATGAATTCAATCTGATGAACTTAATTCCCAAATGAGTATGATGAGGAGGCGTGAGTCCTCATTGATGTTCTTGGTGTTGTGACCAAGGATTATTGTAATTGTAAATGCTGCATGCTAAGGATATTAGTTGATTTTACGATATTGCTTAATATATATTGTTTTCTATTTTGAGTTGGCCGATGATACCTACTCAGTACTTGTGGTTGTACTGACCCCCTACTTTTATGTTTTCTTTTGTTATTTGTGGAGTGCAGCAAACGTGCCGTCGTCTTCGACTCAACAGTAATTCAAGCCAGTCTTTACTACATCGGAAATTCAGGGTGAGCTAAGGCTTCTAGCTTGGACTGGATCTTCTTCTTCAAGTCTTGATGCCTTGAACTTCCGGCATGGACTAGCTTCTTATGTATTTTTTTGCTTCTTAGACATTTTTAGTTAGTAATTTGATCATAGATGTTCTTGTGATGATGACTTCCAGATTTTGGGGAATAATAGTTATTGAATTGGTTTTATTTATGAGTTTAAGTCTTCCGCATTACTTTCTGTTGATATATGTTAAAATGATAAGGGTTAGATTGGTTGGTTCGCTCACATAGGAGGGTAAATGTGGGTGCCATTCGCGGCTCGGTTTTGGGTCGTGACAATCTCGGTGATCACGCAACATTCTTGAAACTTGGAAAAGCATTAGTCATCATGTTGGAACCATTTTCATTATTATGGATTTTTCAAGTCAAGCAACTTAGAATCTAACATATATCGAATTCAATGATACCTCACATCAATGTTTAGACCGACCATGAAATGTAGAATTCTTGCCAAGATGAATAGCACTTTGATTGTCTCAATAAAGTACATACCTCTTGTGAGCACAACCAAGTTTCCCAAAAATTCTCTTCATCCAGATTAACTTTTTGCAAGCTTCAATAGCTAAAATAAGCTCAGCCTCTATAATAGATAAAGCCACAACTTTATTTCAATCTAGATTGCCGAGACACAATCCCCTACAAAAGTAATAAGTAGTCTTGAATAGAACTTATGAGTATCAACATCACCGATCTAATTAGTATAACCCCAAAGAATGGGTTTCCCTATCAAAAAAAGAAACAAAAACTTAATTGCCACAAAGACATCTCATAATCCACTTGGAACATTTCAATACTCTCTTTCCAGATTAGAAACAAAACGACAAACAATACCAACAACATGAGCAATATCTTTTTTTGTTCACATCATGGCATACATCAAACTACAAAGTTCAAGCATATAATTTTTTTTTAATATCTTCCCTCTCACCACCACTGGAAGAACAATGTCTAGTACTCAACTTGAAGTGCCAGATAAAGGTGTACCAACAACCTTCGTTTTGTCCTTGTTAAATCTTAGAAGTAATTGCTGAATATACTTCTCACATGATGACAAATTTTTCTTGAAAGCTCTATTATGGACAATCTGCATGCCAAGAATCTACAATGATGGTCCCAAGTTTTCTTCGTTTACCCTAACACAACGTCTCATCCTTCTTAAATTGTCATTCATTCACAACATAAATGTCTACAAAATTCATGTTATATGAATAATTGGTGATTGTAACTTGGAGTATGAGCTAAGAGCTTACATGCAAAATGAAGGGAATTTCTTTTTTTTTTTATTAATGTCTGAATCTGGAAAAAAAAATGTGGATCCATATAATATAATATAGCAATTCTATGGTAGCCAATATTATCAAAGCTTGAATTACTTTTCTAGTTATGAGATTAGTTAAATATATACAAATAAATGATCTATTTAAATTATTGGGGCCCGTGCTACACGGCATTGCTCATTATGTGTTAGAAGAATGGATAAAAGGTTGGATGTGTAAGAAAATAGTATAAACAACTCGGAAGTATTCCAAAACCATACATCTTAACCAAAACTACAAATACGTATTGCATACCAAGTATACTGAAAATTACTCACGGATTACCTCTTAAGTATGTGTAAATATTTTAAAGCAAATCAAACTACAACTCTATGGTCTTCTTCACGTAATCTCAAATCAACAATTGAACTCTCTCGATACTTGGGTGGAAGTATCATATGGAAAACTAAATGAATATCTAGGTTTGAAGAATCTCTACTTGTACATATCTATTTCTTTCAATCTAAAAGGAGAAGAAAATACAAATAATTTATCTTCAAGAGAAGAAACACATGTTTCTTCTCCTAAAAAAATACACTCCTTTTTTTTCATTTTCTTATAGAAAATAAGATTCTAAGTTTCTAGTTAAATATGGGATCACATAATTAATTACTGAGACTTTAATTATGAAAATAATTTTAAGAAATTAATTTAAATTATTCTACTAAAATAATTACAAATTATTCCACTAGAAATTTGTAATCGCACTCCTCCATTTATATCAAAATTCTCCATTAACATCTATGTAATTCCCCATGTTGAGATGATGATTATTAATCAATAATTAAATTAACAGCTATTTTAATTCAATGATTAATTTCGTTTTGAGCATAGTTCACTTACTTCATGTATCATTCATAATATATTGGTCGGGTTTACACATGAAAATTTATAAGCTTCTCATAGAAAGGTGTACAATCAATATCTATATTGAGACATGGATTTCATCAGCTAGATATTATTTCACCAGTATATATTATTATCATCGATCTACTAAACATATTTGATCCATCTCATAATCTTACATTTTAATAAATCAAAACGCCAATTAATATATCAAATCATAATCGTTATATCAAGATTAAATATAAATACATTAACAGTTTAGAAAATATATTCTTATTTGTTAGTCTAAAATATTTATCTCTACTCGATCTCTCGTTCATTACATATAAATTGCACTAGCACAAGATAACTACATAATCTCGTGCTAACATCTTTCTTATGGTTTATCAACATTTTCATCTACGGTTTTGAACTATAACGTTTAAGTTAAAAGTTTCAGTGATTTAATCTTTTGTGTATAAGCTTAAACTCTATACACTAAATTATCTACTATATAAGTTGAGGACACATATGTGACAAATTGGTCTATTTAATGTAATAATTTATTGAATTAAATAAACAAAGAAATAAATAATTGTTCAATAAATAATACTATATCAAAACAAATGGTTAATAGTATATCCTACCGTGATGGTCAATATTTTAGAATTTCGAATGAAATAACTCAAATCTTTATATTAATAAATAATCTTTCTACAATACCATTTAATATATTATTATTATAAATAAATAACTAACATCTTATCAGCTAAAAATTAATTCTTAATTATATATTACTATGTGAGACTAACTAACGGTTTTATGTCATTTAAGAATATTATATTATTAACAAAAAATATGTAAAAATAAAAAAACAAAAATTGAAATTCTCTTTTTGTGTGTGCATTTTTATTTAACTAAGACTTCGTATTTCAAATTTTGTTTTATTTCAGAAAAATTCAAAAGAATCTAATAGTTCTCTCACTGGAAGTATGACATCGGAAACGATATAAATCTCAAATGAGTATATTACTATAAATTGCGCATGAAAAGAAGTAATGGAAATGTTTGGTCATGTCCAGCAATTGGGATCCACTGCTACATAGTGTTACTGTTACAATAGTTACGTTAATGTAGGAAAATTTACAACCCTCAGAGCAAGGTCTTATTTTTGCACTCGAATGTTAGCACAACAACTTGATCTCGACGTTCAACAAGGAACTGGCAAATGCCCCATTGTCAATATATTTTACTTTGTGTGTTTTATGTGTTATTGTTGTATTACCCGAATACTCTTTTAATTAAGTCTGATATATTAAGTATTTGTTCTTTCTTACGTGATATTTATGTTTGTTAGTTGTTTGACTAATATTTATTATAATTTACCTATATGTGCATGCTTAAGTATTTTCTTCATTCTATTACATTTTTCTTTTTTACTTCCCTTGTTCTAAATTGTTAACGTACCACTGATTTTCTTTCACGAGATTAATCCTACAAAATTTATATTATCATATACTAAATTATTATTGAATATATACTACATTTATTTTTGGTATAAAATTATCAAACTAGATCCACATTTTTTTCTTTAAATATAATAATTTGGATCGTTTTTCGATTTGTTCTTGTCATAATTAAACAAAAGGACCTAGTTCACTATGTCGTATTTCAGTGATTGTTACAGAAATACAATATTTAATTTTAACATGACAAATTAAAGTTGTCAAAATAGATGTATATGTACTTTTCCAACTTAATTGCATCATTTGATATGCTCTAGTATAAAGGTAAGCATAATACATCACCCATGACAATCTTAAGCGAGTAAAAGCTTGAAATATTTATAGTGCTCTGCATTGCCATTATTATAAACCTTGACCTTCCTAAACTAATCTACTTTTTGATTACGAGAAATAAGCTGTATATGATATTTTTTATTTGCATCAAGATTTTCCCATCTTTTTAAATTTTTGTTGGTGTAAACGTATCATAATGGATCACATCAAATATCATTCTTCTAAATGTCATCTTTAATTCAAGATTCAATCGTGTCATACTCTTTCAAAATGTTTGAAAAAGAGTTATTATAAGACAAACAAATATCAATTTCTAACTTCTAAGGTTAAATCTGTGACTATTATAAAGGAATTAAAACAGAATATTGTAACGACCTGTTTAGTCGTTTTGAGCAGCAGATTGAAATTCTGGAAAAACTGGCTGGGACGACGGAAGTAGTGACGGACCGTCGTAGTCCCACGACGGCCCGTCATGGATGTTTCGTCCCATGACACTTAGAATTCTGAAATTGGGTACTGAAAATCGACTCTCTGTAAATTGTGACGGACCTGCAGGACGTGCCGTCACATCCACGACGAACCGTCGACAGTTTCCGTTGCAAAACACTTCAACGTTTGAGAATTTGGTCGAGAAACGAGTTTCTGACCGCCATGACGGACGTGCAGGACGGACCGTCACAGGCGTGACGGACCGTCATAGTGTCCGTGGTGACGATGGGAACCTGGGGAGGTGCGACTACCACCGTGACGGACCGTCGCAGGCACGACGGCCCGTCACAGGTCACGCAATCCCAGGCAGTTTAGGATTTCTCCACACGTTTTAAGGGTCGTTTTTGACTATTCTTTCCTTAATTATAAAGATTGAGGGTAACATTAATAAGTCTAATTACTTAGGGTTAAAAGGGGTAACCTTAAGTTAATTAGAGGGGTTTATTGTCCTTTTTCACACCTAATTATATGATTAATTAGGGTAAAAGAAAGAGGGTTTGAACATAAGGAAACAAAAACAGAAAGAACAAGAGAGAATGAAAAGGGGAAATCGAACGAGAGAGGAGAAGCAAAGAGGAATTTCTTGTTGATTTCAATTCTTCGGTGGAGGTAGGTTATGGTTTTTATGTTACGATATTCGTAGTGAACTCTTAATAGTGAATAATATGTGTTGATGATGTTGTAAACCCTGCTATATGCTTAATTGTATGCTTGCATGAATATGATTATGTGATTTTGATAAGACAAGCATGATGAAAACTATTTAATCCCAAATCTTGAAAGAAACTTTAATCTATGTTATCAATGATGATGCCTTGGTACAAAAGAAGGCTTGATGAATTAAAGTAATGGGATTGATGATGCCTTAGTATGGAGAAGGCTGGATGAATGGATAGAATGAATGTAGTGGATCGGAGTGTCACGTTCCGACACATAGTATTAGTGGATCGGAGTGTCACGTTCCGACACATTGTATTAGTGGGACGGGTGTCACGAACCGACACGTAGATATAGGGGATCGGAGTGTCACGTACCGACACATATAGGGGATCTGAGTGTCACGTTCCGACACATATAGGGATCGGAGTGTCACGTTCCGACACATATAGAGGATCGAGTGTCACGTTCCGACACATATAGGGGATCGGAGTGTCACGTTCCGACACATAGTGGTAGGGGATCGGAGTGTCACGTACCGACACAAGAGGAAGAAAGATAATGAATCTTGAAAGATGTTAATATACTCAACATAATGAACTTAATTCCCAAATGAGTATGAATTTGAGGCTTGAGCCCTCATGGATGAAATTGATGGTATTTATTGACGATTGTAATACTTGTTGTTGCTACATGTTGAGTTTATAGTTGGTTTATAATATTACTTGATATATATTATCTTCTATTTTGAGTTGGCCGATGATATCTACTCAGTACGTGTGGTTGTACTGACCCCCTACTTTTATGTTTTCCCTTTGTTATTTGTGTTATACAGCAAACGTTCCGTCAACTTCGACTCAGCAGTAGATCAAACCAGTCTTCACTCCATCGGAAATTCAGGGTGAGCTAATGCGTCTAGCTTGGACTGGGTCTCCTTCTTCAAGTCTTGATGCCTTGAACTTCCGGCAATGGACTAGCTTTTTAGTATTTTGTTCTTAGACATGTTTTAGTTTAGAAGTTTGAGATAGATGTTCTTGTGATGATGACTTCCAGATTTTGGGAATATTAATAATAGTTGAGCTGTTTTATTTATGAGTTTAAGTCTTCCGCATTATTTTCCGTTGATATATCTTGAAATGTTAAGGTTTAGATGGGTTGGTTCGCTCACATAGGAGGGTAAATGTGGGTGCCAGTCGCGTCCCCGATTTGGGTCGTGACAGACTTGGTATCAGAGCATTAGGTTCATTGGTCTCATCACACAAAAACAGGTCTAGTAGAGTCTTAAGGAACGGTAGGGGGACGCCTTTACTTTTCTTTGAGAGGCTATAAGACTTTAGGAAATTCCATTCTTTCATTCTTTCTTTCGTGCTACTACTTGAGTCCAATTGGTATCTAGGTGATACAATGGTATCTGACCATCTTCACTCTATTTCGCAGATGGTTAGAACTAGAGCAACGACCGCACCAGCAGCAACAACGGAAAGACAGGAAACTACTGAGCCAGCCACTGGGGCTGTGGCTCGAGGGAGAACAGCGGCAAGAGGCCGTGGAAGAGGTCGTGGGAGACGTCCTCTAGAGGAAGAGGACGAGCCCTAGCCCATCTGATACTAGGTCAGTGACTCCTCCACCGACCGAGGATGTGGTAAAGAAGGGTGAGGAAGGGGAATGAACAAGGGCAGAATGAGGAAATGCACCCCAACCTACCCAGAGATGATCAACCAAGTACTTGCTTATCTTAGCGGGTTTTCTGATCAGGGTCAAGCACCTCCAGTGGTTTCTGGCACCAACACCTCCGGTTCCAGAGATACGACATGCGGCTACTATGGCTCCCCGCATGGATGCAACATTTGGAATAGGCACATTTCCACGTCTGACTACTGGGCCTATTATGACAAACGATCAACATGAACTTTTCAGTAAGTTCTTGAAACTGAAACCTCCAACCTTCAAGGGTGCAGAATCTGAGGATGCTTATGATTTTGGTTGATTGTCATGAGCTACTACACAAGATGGGGATAGTAGAGAGGTTTGGTGTCGAGTTCGTGAGCTATCAGTTCCAAGGGAACGCCAAAATGTGGTGGCGTTCACATGTTGAGTGTCAACCAACGGAGGCACCACCATGACTTGGGAATCCTTCTCTACCCTGTTTATGGAGAAGTAATCCCAAGGACTTTGAGAGATAGAAAGAGGGATGAGTTCTTGAGTCTGCAGCAAGGTAGAATGACGGTTAATGCATACGAGGCTAAATTTCGTGCACTATCCAGATACGCCCCCAACTCTGTTTCAGTCCACAGGAACGGATCCGCCGTTTTTGTGAAGGGGTTGAGGTCAGAATTGCGGATTTTACAGCCTTACAGATAGCGGCAACAGCAACATCCTTCCAAGAGGTGGTAGACTTTGTGATTGAGGTGGAAGGAGTGAAGCCAGACGACTTCACCACGACATCGACATCCAAAAGGTTTCGAAGGGGAGGTGAGTTTAATGGTTCTTATTCTAGAGGACAGAAACTCCGGAGGTCACTCAAATCGACCAATTCAGTCTTCACTACAGACTGTAGTTGGGGGTCCGCCTCAGAACGGTCAACACTACTCACTCCGAGAGACCTATGCCCGATTCCAGAGAGTGCTATGGATGTGGGGAGATTGGACATATTATGAGGAATTGTCCAAAACAGAGTTACAGAGCCCCACTAGCTAGAGGTAGGGGCGGTCATGGTAGAGGCCGTTTTTCTGGAGGACGTGGTGGTCGAGGTAATGGCGGTCACCAAAACGGCAGAGGTGAAGGTCAAAACGGAGTCACTACTACACACATGGTAGGCAAACGGACAGACAATAATAATGGGGCTCATTGCTACGCTTTCCCTGGTGAGGTCTGAGCGGAGGCGTCTGATGCTGTTATCACAGGTAATCTCTTGGTTTGTGATTGCATGCATCTGTATTATTTGACCCTGCTCCCACGTTTTCAATATGTATCCTTCCTCATTTGCTAATGGTCTAAATTTACATTGTGAATTACTTGACATACCTATTCGTGTTTCTACTACTTCCGGTGGGTGAGTCGGTGATAGTCGAAAAATGTATAGGTCTTGTTTGGTGAATTTTGTGGGGAGCAACACTTATGTAGACTTAGTTATTTTTAAAAATGGGTGACTTTGATGTAATTCTGGGTATGACATGTGGCTTTCCCCAAATTTTGCGATTTTGGATTGTAATGCTTAAACAGTGACGTTAGCCAAACCTGGGGCAGATCCGTTAGTGTGGGAGGGCGACTACACTTCCCAACCAGTTCGCATCGTGTCCTTTTATTCGTGCTCAGAAGATGGTTAGTAAGGGTTGTCTAGCTTTCTTGGCACATCTCAAGGATGACACCACTCAAGTACCTTCGATTGAGTCAGTTTCGTGTCTGTGAGTTTTTGGGATGTGTTCCCTGCAGATCTTCCCCGTATGCCACCAGATAGGGATATAGACTTCTGGCATTGATTTGGACCGGTACTCGCCCCATTTCTATACCCCCCGTTAGATGGCTCCCGCCGAATTAAGAGAGTTAAAGTCACAACTTCAAGAGTTGTTGAGCAAAGGCTTCATTAGACCAAGTGCATCTCCTTGGGGTGCTCCGGTTGCTATTTGTGAAGAAGAAGGATGGGAGTTTCCGAATGTGCCATAGATTACCGACAGTTGAACAAAGTAACTATTAAGAAGCTACCCACCTCCCGCACCCCATTCCTCGCATTGATGACTTGTTCGATCAGTTACAAGGTGCTTGTGTCTTCTCAAAGATTGACTTAAGGTCCGGTTATCACTAATTGAAAATACGAGCAACGGATGTTCCAAAGACTGCTTTTCGAACTAGGTATGGGCATTATGAATTTGTGGTGATGTCTTTGGTCTTACAAATGCCCCCGCCGCCCTCATGAGCTTGATGAACGGGATTTTTCAAGCATACTGGACCTCTTTGTGATTGTGTTTATCGATGATATACTGATATACCTCCAAAGTAAGAAGGAACATGAGGAGCATTTGAGAATGGTGTTAGAGTTGTTGAGGAAGAAAAAGCTTTTATGCGAAATTCTCCAAGTGTGAGTTTTGGCTAGATTCATGTCCTTCTTGGGGCACGTGGTTTCTAAGGATGGAGTGATGGTGGATCCATCTAAGATTGACAGTGAAGAATTGGGTAAGACCTACAAACGTGTCAGAAATAAGGAGTTTTGTGGGGTTAGCTAGCTACTACTACCACTACTGCCATTCGTCAAGGGATTCTCTTCCATTGCTTTCCCAATTGACGAACTTGACTAAGCAAAACGTCCCATTGTATGGTCGGATGAGTGTGAGGAGAGCTTCCAGAAGCTTAAGACTTTGTTGACTACCGCACCTATCCTCACCTTCCGGTAGAGGGCAAAAACTTCATTGTTTATTGTGATGCATCCTATTCGGGTTTGGGTGCAGTGCTAATGCAAGAGAAGAACGTGATCGCTTATGCTTCAAGACAATTAAAAGTGCATGAACGTAACTATCCAACTCATGATTTGGAATTGGCCGCGGTAGTATTTGCACTAAAGCAATGGAGACACTACTTGTATGGGGTTAGTGGTGAAGTCTACACGGACCATCGTAGCCTACAGTATGTATTCACTCAGAAAGACTTGAACTTGAGACAGAGGAGATGGATGGAACTACTGAAGGACTACGACATCACTATCTTTGTATCATCCGGGAAAAGCAAATGTGTGGGCAGATGCTTTGAGTAGGAAGGCCGAAGCAGGGAATCTAGCTCATTTGCAAGCTTCTAGACGCCCATTGGCTAGAGAAGTGCAGATTTTGGCTAATGACCTTATGAGGTTAGAAATAAACGAGAAGGGAGGATTGTTAGCTTGTGTAGAGGCAAAATCCTCTTTTCTTGATCAGATTAAGGGGAAACAGTTTTGATGATGAGAAACTAAGGCGAATTCGAGATAAAGTGTTGCAAGGAGAGGCTAGGAAGCAATAATCGATGGGGAAGGTGTTTTGAGGATTAAGGGAAGAGTATGTGTACCCCGCATCGATGATTTGATCACCACTATTCTTACAGAAGCTCATAGTTCCGGATATTCTATACATCCTGGTGCAACCAAGATGTATCGCGACCTAAAGCAACACTTCTGGTGGAGTAAATGAAGCGAGATATTGTTGAGTTTGTTGCCAAGTGTCCAAATTGTCAACAAGTAAAGTATGAACACCAAGCCCGGAGGAACACTTCAGAGAATGCCCATTCCTGATGGAAGTGGGAGAGAATCGCGATGGACTTCGTGGTGTGTCTTCCCAAGACATGGGTAAGTATGACTCCATTTGGGTGATTGTTGATAGGTTAACTAAGTCTGCCATTTCATTCCTGTTAAGGTGACCTACAATGCAGAGAAGTTAGGCCAAAATCTACATCTCAGAAATCGTTCGGTTGCATGGAGTTTCCACTCTCCATCATATCGGATAGAGGTACGCAGTTTACCTCTAAGTTTTGGAGGACACTACATGCTGAATTAGGTACTAGGTTGGACCTTAGCACTCTGCATTTCACCCTCAGACCGATGGTCAGTCTGAGCGAACGATTCAAGTGTTGGAGGATATGCTTCGTGCGTGTGTGATAGAGTTTGGTGGTCATTGGGATAGTTTCTTACCCTTGGCAGAATTTTCATACATATAGCTATCACTCCAGTATCGACATGGCTCCATTTGAAGCATTGTATGGGAGGAGGTGTAGATCTCCCATTGGTTGTTTGATGCCTTCGAGGTTAGACCTTGGGGGACTGAATCTGTTGAGAGATTCTATGGAGAGGTGAAAGCATTCAAGAAAATCTTTTAGCGGCTCAAGTAGACAAAAGGAGTATGCAGCCCGAAAGGGTTAGAGACTTGGAGTTCATGGAGGTGAACAAGTCTGTTGAAGGTTTCGCCCATGAAAGGGGTGATGCGGTTTGGTAAAAGAGGTAAGTTAAGTCCAAGGTATATTGGACCATTTGAAGTGCTTAAGAGAATAGGGAGGTGGCTTATGAATTAGCCTTGCCCCCAGGGCTGTCCGGAGTGCATCCGGTGTTTCATGTATCCATGTTGAAGAGATACCACGGAGATGGAAACTACATTATCCGTTGGATTCAGTTTTGTTGGATGAGAACTTGACTTATGAGAGGAACCGGTTGCTATATTAGATAGAGAAGTTCGCAACTGAGGTCGAGAGAGATTGCATCCATCAAAGTGCAATGGAAGAATCGACCGGTTGAAGAGGCTACCTGGGAGAAGGAGGCAGATATGCAAGAAAACTACCCACATCTGTTTACAGATTCAGGTACTTCCTTTTCGCCATTGTTTTTCTTCTTTTGATCGTTCGGGGACGAACGATGGGTAAATGGTATCTATTGTAACGACCTGTTTAGTCGTTTTGAGCAGCAGATTGAAATTCTGGAAAAACTGGCTGGGACGATGGAAGTAGTGAGGACCGTCGTAGTCACGACGGCCCGTCATGGATTTTCGTCCCATGACACTTAGAATTCTGAAATTGGGTACTGAAAATCGACTCTCTGTAAATTGTGACGGACCTGCAGGACGTGCCGTCACATCCACGACGAACCGTCGAGAGTTTCCGTTGCAAAACACTTCAACGTTTGAGAATTTGGTTCGAGAAACGAGTTTCTGACCGCCATGACGGACGTGCAGGACGGACCGTCACAGGCGTGACGGACCGTCATAGTGTCCGTGTGACGATGGGAACCTGGGAGGTGCGACGACCACCGTGACGGACCGTTGCAGGCACGACGGCCCGCACAAGTCCCGCAATCCCAGGCAGTTTAGGATTTCCCACAGTTTTAAGGGTCGTTTTTGACTATTCTTTCTTAATTATAAAGTTGAGGGGTAACTTAATAAGTCTAATTACTTAGGGGTTAAAAAGGGTAACCTTAAGTTAATTAGAGGGTTTTATTGTCCTTTTTCACAACTAATTATATGATTAATTAGGGTAAAAGAAGAGGGTTTGAACATAAGGAAACAAAACAGAAAGAACAAGAGAAAGAAAAAGGGGAAATCGAACGAGAGAGGAGAAGCAAAGAGGAATTTCTTGTTGATTTCAATTCTTCGGTGGGAGGTTATGGTATGTTTTTTTGTTACGATATTCGTAGTGAACTCTAATAGTGAATAATATGTGTTGATGATGTTGTAAACCCTGCTATATGCTTAATTGTATGCTTGCATGAATATGATTATGTGATTTTGATAGACAAGCATGATGAAAACTATTTAATCCCAAATCTTGAAAGAACTTTAATCTATGTTATCAATGAATGATGCCTTGGTACAAAAGAAGGCTTGATGAATTAAGTAATGGGATTGATGATGCCTTAGTATGGAGAAGGCTGGATGAATGGATAGAATGAATGTAGTGGATCGGAGTGTCACGTTCCGACACATAGTATTAGTGGATCGGAGTGTCCACGTTCCGGACACATAGTATTAGTGGGACGGGTGTCACGAACCGACACGTAGATATAGGGGATCGGAGTGTCACGTACCGACACATATAGGGGATCGGAGTGTCCGTTCCGACACATATAGGGGATCGGAGTGTCACGTTCCGACACATATAGGGGATCGGAGTGTCACGTTCCGACACATATAGGGGATCGGAGTGTCACGTTCCGACACATAGTGGTAGGGGATCGGAGTGTCACGTACCGACACAAGAGGAAGAAAGATATGAATCTTGAAAGATGTTAATATACTCAACATAATGAACTTAATTCCCAAATGAGTATGAATTTGAGGCTTGAGCCCTCATGGATGAATTGATGGTATTTATTGACGATTGTAATACTTGTTGTTGCTACATGTTTAGTTTATAGTTGGTTTTATAATATTACTTGATATATATTATCTTCTATTTTGAGTTGGCCGAGATATCTACTCAGTACGTGTGGTTGTACTGACCCCCTACTTTATGTTTTTCCCTTTGTTATTTGGTGTTATACAGCAAACGTTCCGTCAACTTCGACTCAGCAGTAGATCAAACCAGTCTTCACTCCATCGGAAATTCAGGGTGAGCTAATGCGTCTAGCTTGGACTGGGTCTCATTCTTCAAGTCGTGATGCCTTGAACTTCCGGCATGGACTAGCTTTTAGTATTTTGTTCTTAGACATTGTTTTAGTTTAGAAGTTTGAGATAGATGTTCTTGTGATGAGACTTCCAGATTTTGGGATATTAATAATAGTTGAGCTGTTTTATTTATGAGTTAAGTCTTCCGCTTATTTTCCGTTGATATATCTTGAAATGTTAAGGTTTAGATGGGTTGGTCGCCACATAGGAGGGTAAATGTGGGTGCCAGTCGCGTCCCCGATTTGGGTCGTGACAAATAACCACGCGTTCGACTTATTAATCAAAAATGGTTCAATTAACATTAATTATTAAAATCAGCTATTATGTTATTTAACTAATTAACATTTTTGGTCCCATTTCTTAAAGTTTAAAGTTTTTATATATTTTTCTAGTAAAATTTGTTATTTCATTAAATTTAGAATGATTTAAGTGTCAAAAATACATTTAGATTATCTTTTTTATTTGAATTTCATGATATCTAAATTATTAATAATGTAAGAAACATATATAAATATCACTTATTAATTTGAAAAACACACTGCTAATTGGACCGAATGCATATATACACACTTAGGCGGCATGTCTGGCCTTGAATTTTCATTCACTTTTTTTTTCTTATTATTTTGTTTTTACTTTAGATTATTCAATTAATTATTGAAAACCCTAAATATTTCACCTTCTTATATATTTATCAAACATCTTTCTCCATTTTCATTTTTTATAGGCTAATTTAATTTGGTTTCATTTTGTCCCCTTTTACTACTTTCATGAACAATGGAATAGTACAATTAATAATCATTTTTTTACTTATCGATTTAAATTGTTTATAATTGTATGAATATATTATTTATACATCATATATATACACACGATTATACATTATTTATATAATATAGATACAATATATGAATTAGTGACCCGATATTTTGGTCCATTTTTAAATAGTAACAGTAATACTTTTCTCTTAAGTATTAATTGTTACAATATTATGTTTAAAAAGATGATTAATAGTAATAAAAATAGCACTCTATACACATTTAAGACGATATATATCAAGTTATAAACGTACTCTTTAAAAATAAATCACTTATAACATATTACTATCGAGTTATAGCATATCAATTAAAAATATTTTTAATTAAAAATAAATTATACGTAATTAATTAAATATAAATTAATATGTTAAAATATTTATTTTTAATTTTTTAGTTACTTTTTTTAAACCAAACTCTTTAAATTTTTACAGATTAATATTACAGTTACATTTTACAGTATAATAAATTATTATTAATTAAAGTTCACATTATAGTGTTACCTTTTTAAAACAAAAACTAAATATTAGGGATTTGATTTTAATTAAATCCCTACTTTATCGTTGCCCTATAATTACCCCACCCCATCACATCCTATACACGAACAACATTCAAACTTCCCCAACACGCCTCTATCATCATCTTCCCCAAATCGTCTGATTGATCACCATCAATCCCCAAACACGCCTCACTCATCATCTTCCCCATCACGCCTGATTCATCCCCATCCCTATCACGCCTTACAGATTGATTTCATCCCCAAATCCATATCTCAAACATCCACATTTTCTATTACACAACACGATTCAATAATTTTTTAGCTACTTCATAAATTACTTTTTGTTAAGTTCGTATAGAATATCGAGGAAAGTTAGTGGATCATCCATTAAAAGTAGAAAATTGGTTCAGGAGTCATCCGATGACTTTCATGATCCTTCATTCAATATTTTTGACCCAAACTCAATAGCAGAAATCAATTAGAAAAAAGACGGCTAGTTCCGTTAAATCGAAGATTGAAAAAAAAAAAATAAGAGGCAAAGTAAAGAGGGAAGAAGATGAAGGAAAAAGAAATTCGAACATCGTCTGAATCTGATTCTGACTTTGTTAATCAATTAAAAGATAAAAAAATTAAAAATCAAAAGGTGTTGAAGTTGGTCGATCAACAAGAACGTCATCAAAAAAGGATTCAGAGACACAAACTACAAAGAAATTCAAAAAAGTTGTCAAGGTTAGTAAAACGGTTATTTTAAAATTTGGTTAAAATGTTATATGTAAGTGAGTTTACTTTTTTATTTTATTTGGCAATCGTATACTACATGAAATTTGTATGAGTTATTTATGAATTGATATTGTAACGACCTGTTTAGTCGTTTTGAGCAGCAGATTTTTTAATTCTGGAAAAACTGGCGGGGACGACGGGTGTCACGACGGACCGTCGTAGTCACGACGGCCCGTCGAGGAAGTTCGTTCCATGACACTTAGAATTCTTCAATTGGGATATTAAAATCGACTCTCTGTAAATTGTGACGACCTGCAGGACGTGCCGTCACATCCACGATGAACCGTCGTGAGTTTCCGTTGCAAAACACTTCAACTTTTGAGAATTTGGTACAAGAAACGAGTTTCTGACCGTCAGGACGGAGGTGCAGGACGGACCGTCACAGGTGTGACGGGCCGTCACAGCCCACCTGGAATCTGGGGAAGTGGCGACGACCCCGTGACGGACCGTCGCAGTCACGACAGCCGTCACAGGTTGCGCAAGTCCAGGCAGTTTAGGATTTCTCCACACGTTTTAAGGGTTTGTTTTGACTATTCTTTCCTTAATTATAAAGATTGAGGGTTAACATTAATAAGTCTAATTACTTAGGGGTTAAAAGAGGTACCTTAAGTTAATTAGGGGTTTTTATTGTCCTCTTTTATTCTTAATTATTGTTAATTAGGGTAAAGGAAAGAGGGTTTGATAAAACAAAAGAAAAGAACAGAAAGAGGAGAAACGAACGAGTAGAGAGAGAGAAACGAAGAGGATAGCAAGGATTTTGAGAAGATAGCTTGTTGATTCAATTCTTCGGTGGAGGTAGGTTATGGTTTATTTTACGATATTCGTAGTGAACTCTTAATAGTGAATAATATGTGTTGATGATATTGTAAATCTGTCTATATGCTTATTGTATGCTTGCATGAATATGATTATGTGATTTTGATAAAACAAGCATGATGAAAACCATTGAATCCCAAATCTTGAAAGAAACTTTAATCTACGATATTAATGATGATGCCTTGGTATAAAAGAGGGCTTGATGAACTAAAGTAATGGGATTGATGATGCCTTGGTATAGAGAAGGCTTGATGAACGGATAGAATGAGATTAGTGGATCGGAGTGTCACGCTCCGACACATAGTATTAGTGGATCGGAGTGTCACGTTCCGACACATAGTATTAGTGGGACGGGTGTCACGAACCGACACGTAGATATAGGGGATCGGAGTGTCACGTACCGACACATATAGGGGATCAGAGTGTCACGTTCCGACACATATAGGGGATCGGAGTGTCACGTACCGACACATAGTGGTAGGGGATCGGAGTGTCACGTACCGACACAAGAGGAAGAAAGATAATGAATCTTGAAAGATGATAATATACTCAACATAATGAACTTAATTCCCAAATGAGTATGGTATTGAGGCTTGAGCCCTCATGGATGAATTTGATGGTATTTATTGACGATTATAATACTTGTTGTTGCTACATGTTGAGTTATAGTTGATTTATAATATTACTTGATATATATTATCTTCTATTTTGAGTTGGCCGATGATACCTACTTAGTACGTGTGGTTGTACTGACCCCTACTTTTATGTTTTCCCTTTGTTATTTGTGTTATGCAGCAAACGTTCCGTCAACTTCAACACAACAGTAATTCGGGCCAGATTTCGTCATAACCGGATCTCAGGGTGAGCTAACGCTTCTAGCTTGGACTGGATCTTCTTCTATAAGTCTTGATGCCTTGACTTTCGGCATGGACCAGTTTCTTATGTATTTTTAGCTTCTTAGACATTCTTAGATAGTTTAGTTTAGTAATTTGATCATAGATGTTCTTGTGATGATGACTTCCAGATTTTGGGAATATTAATAATAGTTGAGTTGTTTTATTTATGAGTTTGAGTCTTCCGCATTATTTCTGTTGATATTATATTGAAATGTTAAGTTTAGATGGGTTGGTCGCTCACATAGGAGGGTAAATGTGGGTGCCAGTCGCGTCCTCGAATTGGGTCGTGACAGACTTGGTATCAGAGCATTAGGTTCATTGGTCTCATCACACAAGAACAGGTCTAGTAGAGTCTTAAGGAACGCTAGGGGGACGCCTTTACTTTTCTTTGAGAGGCTATAAGACTTTAGGAAAATTCCATTCTTTCATTCTTTCTTTTGTGCTACTACTTGAGTCCAATTGGTATCTAGGTGATACAAATTGGTATCTGACCATCTTCACTCTATTTCGCAGATGGTTAGAACTAGAGCAATGAACGCACCAGCAGGAACAACGAAAAGACGGGAAACGACTGAGCCAGCCACTGGGGCTGTGGCTCAAGGAAGAACAGCGGCAGAGGCCGTGGAAGAGGTCGTGGGAGGACGTCCTCTAGAGGAAGAGGACGAGCCCCTAGCCAATCTGATACTAGGGCGGTGACTCCTCCACCGACTGAGGAGGTAGTAGAGAGGGTGAGGAAGGGGAGACTGAACAAGTGCAACATGAGGAAATGCCACCCCAACCTACCCCAGAGATGATCAACCAGGTACTTGCTTATCTTAGCGGGTTATCCGATCAGGGTCAGGCCCCTCCAGTGGTTTCTGCACCACACACTCCGGCTTCAGAGATACGACATGCGGCTACTATGGCTCCCCGCATGGATGCACCATTGGGAATAGGCACATTTCCACGTCTGACTACTAGGCCTATTATGACAAACGATCAACATGAACTTTTCAGTAAGTTCTTGAAATTGAAACCTCCGGTCTTTAAGGGTGCAGAATCAGAGGATGCCTACGATTTTCTGGTTGATTGTCATGAGCTACTACACAAGATGGGTATAGTAGAGAGGTTTGGTGTCGAGTCGTGAGCTATCAGTTTCAAGGAACGCCAAAATGTGGTGGCGTTCACATGTTGAGTGTCAACCAACGGAGGCACCACCTATGACTTGGGATCATTCTCTAGTTTATTCATGGAAAAGTATATCCCCCTCACTTTGAGGGATAGGAAGAGGGATGAATTCTTGAGTCTAGAGCAAGGCAGAATGACGGTTAATGCATACGAGGCTAAATTTCGCGCACTATCCAGATATGCCACCCAACTCTATTTCAGTCCACAAGAACGGATCCGCCGTTTTGTGAAGGGGTTGAGGTCAGAATTGCGGATTTCAGCCTTACAGATAGCGGCAACGGCAACATCCTTCCAAGAGGTGGTAGACTTTGTGATTGAGGTGGAAGGAGTGAAGCCAGATGACTTCACCACGACATCGTGTCACGACCCAAATCGATGTCGCGACTGGCACCCACATTCACCCTCCTATGTGAGCGAACCAACCCATCTAAACCTTAACATTTCAATATACTATCAACAGAAAATAATGCGGAAGACTTAAACTCATTAATAAAAACAACTCAAAACTATTATTAATATTCCCAAAATCTGGAAGTCATCATCACAAGAACATC
>JAKWJD010000464.1:0-22016 GCA_027705065.1 Solanum peruvianum | reverse complement strand
TGATTGCATAAAAATAGAATCCCCCGAAAATTTGAAGAAAAATTAGTATAATCAACTAAAAAACCTAAAAATTATACAGAGAGATAAATCTAAGATGAAATCTAGACTAAACAACATACAAATACGAAAATAAGTCACAAATTTATATACACAAAATAAAAATCAAATAAATTCAACAAAAATACTCAAGCAATTTTGTCGGAATGAGGAAAAAAACGAGAAAGAAAAAATTTATGTATACATAGCCTCACATAGATACATGTCTAGGACGATGTTAACACACTGTGATTTTTTGATTTTGATGAAAACAAAGATGAATTCCTTGATTGGTGCTCGTGTTTTTTCTTCAATCAAAAGAGTAGAACATGATGCTAAAAAAAGTGTAAGGATGATGAAAGAGAAATGAAATAAGATTGTGGGGAAAGTGGTGGGTTTGGTGGAAAAAGGTAAATAAAAATCATTAATGTATTAACTAAATATTATAAAAATGTCAAGATGACATGAAAGGATATGAGAGATTGCTTTATTTTTAAAGAATATTTATAATGCTAATTTTATTATTCTATAAATGGTGTTGATATGTGCACGTTAAATTCATTAATAATATAATATTTCAAAGAAAGACTGTATTGGAAAGAAAGGTTGTCCTTAAGAAGGATTTTTTTTGGAATTTTGATTCTTTTAGCATGATTGAGATTTTTCATCACAAAGGAAGGTTCATTGATAAATATAATCCAACATATAAAAAACACATTTAGATCGAAAGAGAGTCTGTTGCGTAATTCCTTAATTATTTATTCTTCTTAGTGAATTCCCGTAGTGAGGTCAACATCCATCTTAGATATGACTTATTTCCTTTGAATTCTTCACAACTCTCTTTCCTTTTGTGGAGGTGAATCCAGAATGTTCAGTTTATGGTTATGAAATTCTAAAAAGGTAACTCATTTGATTTTGAAAAGGTAACCTTATGTAGAATCCAAATCTATAAACTCAAGATTTCGAATCCGCCTCTTTGTAAACATAATTTTTCATTGCAAGGAAAAAAAGTTGAGAAGTCTTAATAAGAAATAACTAAGAATGATGTTGATGTTGCTATGGGAATTCACATAGAAGAAGGAATAATTACATAAATCCTCAACAAGCTCTCTTTCGAAACAAATGTGTTATGACGTCCTTGATGACACTGATCAACGAACATAAATTTATAATGAAGCATCTCAATCATGCCAAGAATAACAAAAAATTTCAAAAAAAAGTTTAATTAATGACAACCTTTCCTTCCAATATGGTCTTTTAGAATTGCTTTCAAAAATTCATGCACACATCAGTGAAATAAAAATAAAAATAGTTCATGTTAAAAAAAAAAACTGAACTTCTTGATAAAAACATGAAGAGTGTATAGTCTTAAGCTTAGGATTAGTGTTTAAACATTGATGTAGGATAATATTAATTATATTACTATACACTTGGATTTTAGAGTCTAATATCAATCTAACTAATGAAACCATGACCATATAGTGAAAACACCATCTCAAGTAGAAAAACCAAAAAGAGTAAACAAAAAGAATTATATAATTATTACACGTAATATTGGTCTTTAATCTTTTCATGGTACTCCCTATATTCCTAAGAAGTGTAATTTGTGAGTCAATGCACACAACCTATTAAGAAAATATTTAAGAACATACTATAAATCATAATTTCCATTAGTATCCTTGTGACATTAGAAATTTAACTTTCTAAGTAGTGAACTCATCTCCTAGAAAATATATAAGTAAAGAAAAATATGAAAATATATTTCAAAAATCTATGTTGAACTTTGAATAATTGAAATATTTTAGAAAATGAAAAGAGATTAGAAAATTGAGTTAACGTGAAATGAAATGAGATCATGTTTCAGGTTCTTGAATCAAATCACATTCATTTTCCAAAAAAA
This sequence comes from Solanum peruvianum, assembly GCA_027705065.1. Taxonomy (NCBI): domain Eukaryota; kingdom Viridiplantae; phylum Streptophyta; class Magnoliopsida; order Solanales; family Solanaceae; genus Solanum; species Solanum peruvianum. The sequence continues at coordinate 20,080 of JAKWJD010000464.1, read as the reverse complement.
AAAACAATTTAACGTTTTTTGAATATTAAATTCTAATGTACATTTTGATTTGTACATGTAACTGTGTATAAATATGGGTCAATCAATTTTTAACCCAATCTATTGGTTACCTATTTCCTTTTTTATTTTTACTTTTAGGGTAAGGGAAGATAAAATTGGGGGAAGCGATAACATAATGTGTTGGCATTTAAGACATTTTATCATCATATATTCACAAATTACAATATTACTACACCAAGCATTTGTATGCTTTTGCTCTTGTGGGTAGAAGATATTTAAAAGAAACAGAGAGATATAGAGTGAGCTACTTTTGTATTTTTCTTTATGATGTACTCATGCGACAATAACAACTTAAAAATTAGTAAATTTTGACATTATTCAAAGGCAATACTTTTTGCCAAGAAACTCTAATATAAGGAAGAATACTTTAAAATAAATCTTCTACCACATATATTATTAGGGATAGAGAGAGATGGTACCATTATTTCTAAAGACATCATATGCGTATAGAGCAAGAAAACATGTAATTGGTGATGACATTCCAACTAGATTAATATTCCTCAAATAGAATTCCATGAACCTTCTCTTACCTATATATTATAAAAAACATATTTTACAATTATAATTTAATTCTTTTTATTCAAGCTTAACATAGAGTACCAATAACATTTTCAATCCCACGTCACTATAACAGGATGACACATATCAGGCAAACCCAAACGCTACGCTTATGTAGAATTCGTTTATTAAGAGGCTTAAAAAGTACTTTCATAAAATGAATCAAAGCTTATATAAATGAATTTTACATAAGGTTATTGTAACGACCTGTTTAGTCGTTTTGAGCAGCAGATTTCATTTCTGGAAAAACTGGCCAAGATTACGGACACCACGACTGACCGTCATAGGCACGACGGCCCGTCACAGATGTCTCGTTCCAGAACACTTAGAATTCAGAAATTGGGTACTGAAAATCAACTCTCTGAACTTCGTAACGGACTTGCAGGACGGACCGTCACAGACTCCTTAGTGAAAAATGGAGTTTTGGTCCTAGCGACGACCTTTGTGACGGACCGTCACAGGCACGACGGCCCGTCACAGGTTGTGCAAACCCCAGGCAGAATCGGATTTCTTTACACGTTTTAAGGGACGTTTTGGACTATTCTTTCCTTAATTATAGATTTCGTGGGTTTATATTAATAACTCAAATTCTTGAGGGATAAAAGAGGTAACTTTGGGTTAATTAGTGGGGTATTATTGCCATCTTTTACACTTAATTATATGTTAATTAGGGTAAAATAAAGAGGGTTTGAATAAAGAAAATAGAAAGAACAAAGAGAGAGAGAGATTGATCGATCAAGAGGCAGAGGGACTATCAAAGCTTGGGAAATTGCTTGTTGATTCCAATTCTTCGGTGGAAGTAGGTTATGGTTTTTTTACGATATTCGTAGTGAACTATTAATAGTGAATGATATGTATTGGTAGTATTGTAAACCTGTCTATATGCTTAATTGTATGCTTGCATGAATATGATTATGTGATTTTGATAAAACTAGCATGATGAAAACTATTGAATCCAAGTCTTGAAAGAAACTTTAATCTATTACTAATGATGATGCCTTGGTATAAAAGAAGGCTGATGAATTAAAGTAATGGGATTGATGATGCCTTGGTATAGAGAAGGCTTGATGAACGGATAGAGTGAGATTAGTGGATCGGAGTGTCACGTTCCGACACATAGTATTAGTGGATCGGAGTGTCACGTTCCGACTCATAGTATTAGTGGGACGGGTGTCACGAACCGACACGTAGAATTAGGGGATCGGAGTGTCAGTACCGACACATATAGGGGATCGGAGTGTCATGTTCCGACACATATGGGATCGGAGTGTCACGTACCGACACATATAGGGGATCGGGTGTCACGAACCGACCGTAGAATTAGGGGATCGGAGAGTGTTGTACCGCCACATAGTGGTAGGGGATCGGAGTGTCACGTACCGACACAAGGGGAAGAAAGATAATCAATCTCGAAAGATGATAAATATACTCAATCTAATAAACTTAATTCCCAAATGAGTATGGTATTGAGGCTAGAACCCTCATAGATGAACTTGATGGTACTTGTTGATGCTACATGTTGAGTTTATAGTTGATTTATAATATTACTTTATATATATATGATCTTCTATTTTGAGTTGGCCGATGATATCTACTCAGTACTTGTGGTTGTACTGACCCCCTACTTTTATGTTTTCTTCTTTGTTATTTGTGGAATGCAGCAAACGTTCCGTCAACTTCAACTCAACAGTAGATCTAGCCAATCTTCACTACCTTCGGAAATTCAGGGTGAGCTAATGCGTCTAGCTTGGACGGGATCTTCTTCTTCAAGTCTTGATGCCTTGAACTTCCGGCATGGACTAGCTTTTATTTGTTCTAGCTTCTTAGACGTTTTCAGTTTAGTAATTTGAGGATAGATGTTCTTGTGATGATGACTTCCAGATTTTGGGGATAATAATAATAGTTTTGAATTGTTTTATTAATGAGTTTAAGTCTTCCGATTTATTTTTTGTTGATATATCTTGAAATGTTAAGGTTTAGATGGGTTGGTTCGCTCACATAGGAGGGTAAATGTGGGTGCCAGTCGCGTCCCCGATTTGGGTCGTGACAAACTTGGTATCAGAGCATTAGGTTCGTTGGTCTCATCACACAAGAAAAGGTCTAGTAGAGTCTTAAGGAACGGTAGGGGGACGCCTTTACTTTTCTTTGAGAGGCTATAAGACTTCAGGAAAGTTCCATTCTTTCTTTCTTTCTTACATGCTACTACTTGAATCCAATTGGTATCTAGGTGATACAAATTGGTATCTGACCATCTTCACTCTATTTCGCAGATGGTTAGAACTAGATCAACGACCGCACCAACACCAACACCAGCAAGGCAAGATACAACTGAGCCAGCCACTGGGGCTGTGGCTCGAGGCGGAACAGCGGCAAGAGGCCGTGGTAGAGGTCGTGGGAGGACATCCTCTAGAGGAAGAGGACGAGCACCTAGTCCATCTGATGCTAGGGCGGTGAATCCTCCACCGACTGAGGAGGTAGTAAGAGAGGCTGAGGAAGGGGAAACTGAACAAGAGCAGAATGAGGAATTGCCACCCCAACCTACCCCAGAGATGATCAATCAGGTTCTTTCTTATCTTAGCGGGTTATCTGATCACGGTCAGGCACCTCCAGTGGTTTCTGCACCAACACCCCCGGTTTCAGAGATATGACATGTGGCTACTATGGCTCCTCGCATGGATGCCTCATTGGAAATAGGCACATTTCCTCGTCTGACTACTGGGCCTATAATGACAAATGATCAGCATGAACTTTTCAATAAGTTCTTGAAATTGAAACCTCCAGTCTTTAAGGGTGCAGAATCAGAGGATGCCTACGATTTTCTGGTTGATTGTCATGAGCTACTACACAAGATGGGTATAGTGGAGCGGTTCGGTGTTGAGTTCGTGAGCTATCAGTTTCAAGGGAACGCCAAAATGTGGTGGCGGTCACATGTTGAGTGTCAACCAAAAGAGGCACCACCTATGACTTGGGAATCGTTCTCTAGCTTGTTTATGGAGAAGTATATCCCAAGGACTTTGAGAGATAGAAAAAGGGATGAGTTCTTGACTCTTGAGCAAGGAAGGATGACGGTTAATGCATATGAGGCTAAATTCCGTGCATTATCCAGGTATGCCACCCAACTTTGTTTCAGTCCACAAGAACGGATTCGCCGTTTTGTGAAGGGGTTGAGGTCAGAATTGTGGATTTCAGCCTTACAGGTAGCGGCTACGGCAAAATCCTTCCAAGAGGTGGTAGACTTTGTGATCGAGGTGGAAGGAGTGAAGCCAGATGACTTCACCACGACATCGACCTCAAAAAGGTTTCGAAAGGGAGGTGAGTTCAACGGTTCGTATACTAGAGGACAGAGTTCCGGAGGTTACTCAGTCCGACCAATTCAGTCTTCACTACAGACTGTAGTTGTGGGTCCACCTCAGAACGGTCAACACTACTCCGAGAGACCTATGCCTAACTGCAGAGAGTGTTATGGATGTGGGGAGATTGGACATATTAGGAGGAATTGTCCAAAACAGAGTTACAGACCCCCAATAGCTAGAGGTAGAGGTGGTCATGGTAGAGGCCGTTTTTTTGGAGGACGTGGTGGTCGAGGTAATGGTGTTCACCAAAACGGCAGAGGTGATGGGCAAAATGGAGCCACTACGACACAACATGGTAGGGGCAACGAACAGACTGGTGATAGGGCCCATTGTTACGCTTTCCCTGGGAGATCTGAAGCGGAGGAGTCTGATGCTGTTATCACAGGTAATCTTTTGGTTTGTGATTGCATGGCATCTGTATTATTTGACCCTGGCTCCACGTTTTCATATGTATCTTCATCATTTGCTAATGGTCTAAATTTACATTGTGAATTACTTGACACGCCTATTCGTGTTTCTACTCCGGTGGGAGAGTCGGTGGTAGTTGAAAAGGTATATAGGTCTTGTTTGGTAAATGTTGTGGGGAGGAATACTTATGTAGATTTGGTTATCGTAGAAATGGCTGATTTTGATGTAATTCTGGGTATGACTTAGCTTTCTCCGCAATTTGCGATCTTGGATTGTAATGCTAAAACGGTGACGTCAGCCAAGCCTGGGACAGATCCGTTAGTGTGGGAGGGCGACTACACTTCCAATCCGGTTCGTATCGTGTCCTTTCTTCGTGCTAAGAAGATGGTTAGTAAGGGTTGTTTAGCCTTCTTGGCACATCTCAGGGATGACACTACCCAAGTACCTTCAATCGAAACGGTTTCGGTAGTCCGTGAGTTTTTTGATGTGTTCCCTGCAGATCTTCCTGGTATGCCACCGGATAGGGATATTGACTTCTGCATCGATCTTGAACAGGGTACTCGCCCCATTTCTATACCCCCTTATAGAATGGCTCCCGCGGAGTTAAGAGAGTTAAAGGCACAACTTCAAGAGTTGTTGAGCAAAGGCTTCATTAGACCAAGTGCATCTTCTTGGGGTGCTCCGGTTTTGTTTGTGAAGAAAAGGATGGGAGTTTTCGGATGTGCATAGACTATAGACAACTGAACAAGGTATTTTAAGAACAAGTATCCTCTTCCTCGCATTGATGACTTGTTCGATCAGTTACAAGGTGCTTGTGTCTTCTCAAAATTGACTTGAGATCCGGTTATCATCAATTGAAAATACGGGCAACGGATGTGCCAAAGACTGCTTTTCGGACTAGGTATGGGCATTATGAATTTGTAGTGATGTCCTTTGGTCTTACAAATGCCCCCGCAGCTTTCATGAGCTTGATGAATGGGATTTTTAAGCCATATTTGGACCTCTTTGTGATCGTATTTATAGATGATATACTGGTATATTCTAAAAGTAAGAAGGAACATGAGGAGCATTTGAGGATTGTTTTGGAAAGGTTTAGGGAGAAAAAGCTTTATGCCAAGTTCTCTAAGTGTGAGTTGTGGCTAGATGCAGTGTCCTTCTTGGGGCACGTGGTTTCTAAGGATGGAGTGATGGTGGATCCTTCTAAGATTGAGATAGTGAAGAATTGGGTAAGACCCACTAATGTGTCAGAAATACGGAGTTTTGTTGGGTTAGCTAGCTACTACCGCCGATTCGTCAAGGGATTCTCTTCTATTGCTTCCCAATTGACGAACTTGACTAAGCAGAATGTTCCATTTGTATGGTCGGATGAGTGCGAAGAAAGTTTTCAGAAACTCAAGACTTTGTTGACTACCGCACCTATCCTCACCTTGCCGCTAGAGGGTAAGAACTTCATTGTTTATTGTGATGCATCCTAGGGTTTGGGTTGCAGTGCTAATGCAAGAGAAGAAAGTGATTGCTTATGCTTCAAGACAATTAAAAGTGCATGAACGTAACTATCCAACTCATGACTTGGAATTGGCCGCGGTAGTGTTTGCATTAAAGCAATGGATGCACTATCTATATGGGGTTAAGTGTGAAGTCTATACGGATCATCGTAGTCTACAGTATGTCTTTACTCAGAAAGATTTGAACTTGAGACAAAGGAGATGGATGGAACTACTGAAGGACTACGACATCACTATTTTGTATCATCCGGGGAAGGCGAATGTTGTGGCAGATGCCTTGAGTAGAAAGGCGGGAAGCATGGGAAGTCTCGCTTATTTGCAAGCTTCTAGACGCCCATTGGCTAGAGAGGTGCAGATTCTAGCTAATGACCTTATGAGGTTAGAAATAAATGAGAAGGGAGGATTGTTAGCTTGTGTAGAGGCAAGATCTTCTTTTCTTGACAAGATCAAGGGAAGACAGTTTGATGATGAGAAATTGATCCAGATTCGAGATAAAGTGTTGCAAGGAGAGGCTAAAGAAGCAACAATCGACGAGGAAGGTGTTTTGAGGATTAAGGGAAGGGTATGTGTACCCCGCGTCGATAATTTGATCAACACTATTCTGACAGAGGCTCATAGTACAAGGTATTCTATACATCCGGGTGCAACCAAGATGTACCGCGACCTAAAGCAACACTTTTGGTGGAGTAGAATGAAGCGCGATATTTTTGACTTTATTGCCAAATGTCCAAACTGTCAACAAGTAAAGTATGAACACCAGAGGCCCGGAGGAACGCTCCAAAGAGTGCCCATTCCTGAATGGAAGTGGGAGAGAATCGCAATGGACTTTGTGGTTGGTCTTCCAAAGACAATGGGTAAGTATGACTCCATTTGGGTGATTGTTGATAGGTTAACTAAGTCTGCTCATTTTATTCCGATCAAGGTGACTTACAATGCAGAGAAGTTAGCCAAGATCTATATCTCAGAAATCGTTCGATTGCATGGGGTTCCACTATCTATCATATCAGATCGAGGTACACAGTTTACTTCTAAGTTTTGGAAAACATTGCATGCTGAATTGGGTACTAGGTTGGACCTTAGTACTGCATTTCACCCTCAGACTGATGGTCAGTCTGAGCGAACGATCCAAGTGTTGGAGGATATGCTTCGCGCATGCGTGATAGAGTTTGGTGGCCATTGGGATAGCTTCTTACCTTTGGCAAAGTTTTCATACAATAATAGCTATCACTCCAGTATTGATATGGCTCCATTTGAAGCATTGTATGGGAGGAGGTGTAGATCTCCCATTGGTTGGTTCGATGCATTTGAGGTTAGACCTTGGGGTACTGACCTCTTGAGGGATTCGTTAGATAAGGTGAAGTGCATTCAAGAAAAGCTTCTAGCGGCGCAAAGTAGACAAAATGAGTATGCAGACCGAAAGGTTAGAGACTTGGAGTTCATGGAAGGTGAACAAGTCTTGTTGAAGGTTTCACCCATGAAAGGGGTGATGCGGTTTGGCAAAAGAGGTAAGCTAAGTCCAAGGTATATTGGACCATTTGAGGTACTAAAGCGAATAGGGGAGGTGGCTTATGAGTTAGCCTTGCCTCCAGGGCTGTCCGGAGTGCATCCGGTATTTCATGTGTCCATGTTGAAAAGATACCATGGAGATGGAAACTACATTATCCGTTGGGATTCAGTTTTGCTTGATGAGAATTTGACTTATGAGGAGGAACCGGTTGCTATATTAGATAGAGAAGTTCGCAAGTTGAGGTCGAGAGAAATCGCATCCATCAAAGTTCAATGGAAGAATCGACCGGTTGAAGAGGCTACTTGGGAGAAGGAGGCAGATATGCAAGAAAAATACCCACATCTGTTTACAGATTCAGGTACTTCTTTCCACCCTTGTTTCTCTTCTTTTAATCGTTTGAGGACGAACGATGGGTAAATTGGTATCTATTGTAACGACCTATTTAGTCGTTTTGAGCAGCAGATTTCATTTCTTGAAAAACTGGCCAAGATTACGGACACCACGACGGACCGTCATAGGCACGACGGCCCGCTACAGATGTCTCGTTCCAGAACACGTAGAATTCTGAAATTGGGTACTGAAAATCGACTCTCTGAACTTCGTAACGGACTTGCAGGACGGACCGTCACATGTGTGACGGACCGTCACAGACTCCTTAGTGAAAAATGGAGTTCTGGTCCTTGCGACGACCTTTGGGACGGACCGTCACAGGCACCACGGCCCGTCACAGGTTGCGCAAATCCTAGGCAGAATCGGATTTCTTTACACGTTTTAAGGGACGTTTTGGACTATTCTTTCCTTAATTATAGATTTCGTGGGTTTATATTAATAACTCAAATTCTTGAGGGATAAAAGAGGTAACTTTGGGTTAATTAGTGGGGTATTATTGCCATCTTTTACACTTAATTATATGTTAATTAGGGTAAAAGAAAGAGGGTTTGAATAAATAAAATAGAAAGAACAAAGAGAGAGAGAGATTGATCGATCAAGAGGCAGAGGGACTATCAAAGCTTGGGAAATTGCTTGTTGATTCAAATTCTTCGGTGGAAGTAGGTTATGGTTTTTTTACGATATTCGTAGTGAACTCTTAATAGTGAATGATATGTATTGGTAGTATTGTAAACCTGTCTATATGCTTAATTGTATGCTTGCATGAATATGATTATGTGATTTTGATAAAACAAGCATGATGAAAACTATTGAATCCCAAATCTTGAAAGAAACTTTAATCTACTTACTAATGATGATGCCTTGGTATAAAAGAAGGCTTGATGAATTAAAGTAATGGGATTGATGATGCCTTGGTATAGAGAAGGCTTGATGAACGGATAGAGTGAGATTAGTGGATCGGAGTGTCACGTTCCGACACATAGTATTTGTGGGACGGGTGTCACAAACCGACACGTAGAATTAGGGGATCGGAGTGTCACGTACCGACACATATAGGGGATCGGAGTGTCACGTTCCGACACATATAGGGGATCGGAGTGTCACGTACCGACACATATAGGGGATCGGGTGTCACGAACCGACACGTAGAATTAGGGGATCGGAGTGTCACGTACCGACACATAGTGGTAGGGGATCGGAGTGTCACGTACCGACACAAGAGGAAGAAAGATAATGAATCTCGACAGATGATAAATATACTCAATCTAATAAACTTAATTCCCAAATCAGTATGGTATTGAGGCTTGAGCCCTCATGGATGAACTTGATGGTACTTGTTGATGCTACATGTTGAGTTTATAGTTGACTTATAATATTACTTGATATATATATGATCTTCTATTTTGAGTTGGCCGATGATATCTACTCAGTACTTGTGGTTGTACTGACCCCCTACTTTTATGTTTTCTTCTTTGATATTTGTGGAATGCAGCAAACGTTCCGTCAACTTCAACTCAACAGTAGATCTAGCCAGTCTTCACTACCTTCGGAAATTCAGGGTGAGCTAATGCGTCTAGCTTGGACGGGATCTTCTTCTTCAAGTCTTGATGCCTTGAACTTCCGGCATGGACTAGCTTTTATTTGTTCTAGCTTCTTAGACGTTTTCAGTTTAGTAATTTGAGGATAGATGTTCTTGTGATGATGACTTCCAGATTTTGGGGATAATAATAATAGCTTTGAATTGTTTTATTAATGAGTTTAAGTCTTCCGCATTATTTTCAGTTGATATATCTTGAAATGTTAAGGTTTAGATGGGTTGGTTCGCTCACATAGGAGGGTAAATGTGGGTGCCAGTCGCGTCCCCGATTTGGGTCGTGACAGTTATCAATTGGATTATCTAGATTTGTGTTACAGTTATACAAGATAAAAACATAGTTTCACTTCTATATAGGTGAAGGGTAAAATAATCTATGAGAAGTTGAAATGAAAACAATGATTACAGATAGTGTGATGCTACCTTCTATTATTTCTTAAGATAGAGTTGATTTAAAAATAAATATTTTACTAAAGATGAATAAATTCCCCTTTGTGGAATGGAAAAACTAGATCTTATCCCTATTACTCAATAATAAATTTAGCATCTTTTTTAGGTTAAAATGGCTTCTTGAATCTAAGGAGAAACTTAGAATTTAGAGAATTTAACTTCATTTTTAACACAAAACAATGAATATGGAAGGCATAAAGTAAAATGTGATGAGACTTGTAAAACACAACTATATATATAAAATAAAAAATGAGACTCTAGGGTTTCTTTAATATTTTCTACTAACTTTGCTAAAAAGGACATTTTCAATACTCAATTTGAAAACTAGCTCCAAGTCTTACTTTATTGGTGCAAAAGACACTATTTATCATTTAAAGTTAAAAAATTATGAGTCTATATCTAGGTCTTAAATAATGTTGAATATTTTCTTCCATCAGAACCATAAAAGACTAACATCTCCGCCTCACAATCTTAAATTGCAAATTGTTTTTTCCATCTTTAAAGTTTAAATTACACAATTTAAAATAAAATAAATAAATTTATTCCTTCCAAAATCTTGATTCTTCATCTTCACACCACTTTCTTCAGAAAAAAATTTGGTCATTCATCAAAAAAATTACTCTCCAATGATATAATAATTATTGAGTTCATCTATTATATTATTTTTAGTTCTCATACATTGTTATTTAATTCATTCATTGTTCTTTCTAATTAATTTTTTAATGTTTGTAAAATCTAAAGAACTTTTTTAACAATCATCGACTACCCTCTTTGTTGATGATGGCTTATGAACAAGTATATATATATATATATATTACAGATCTATTTGTGTCAATTATCGTCAAATATATTAAATTACTATCAATTAATTCTTATGTGATGAGTAAACACACACACACACACACACAAACACACAAAAGATGGACTACTATTTTCCTTTATTATTTAAACTAATCACGTATATCATATTATATGAGTCCCTTTATTTTTCTTTTTGTTGGTAAAAACAAATATCATATTGATAAGACTTAAAATTCATAATTACATGGATTGTGGTGATATTGTTGTTTAATATGTCGATAGAGGTGTAATATAGTACATATTACAGAAGACACAAATAGCAGATTACTTTGTTAGCCTAAAAAACCTCCTTGTTTTCTTTTTTATTCTTGGACACAAACAGGGGTTGAATTACCTAGTGCAAAAGATAAATGATTGTCGATAGATTAGACCCCCTATGTAATAGAGAATATGTCACTTGGTTCTCCACTCGATATCTACTCTAGCTAGTGGGTTCCCTAGCTGCAAAGGTAGTGCCCTGCAATCATTTAAGATGTTAGATAGAGCAGGACAATCATTTTGTAAATAATGTGTAATTTCCTTAAAATCTATATTAATTTATAATGGCATCAACGTTTTATCTAGTGCAATGTTAGCTCCTATAATAGGCCACATAGCTTGTTTGGATCGTTCTACCTTCGAAGATATTCCCCATGAATCTAGATATCCAATTCCCTTCTGTATCACGAATGACTCCTCATATGCCTCATTTCCCTGATTCTATTTTGATGATTCGTTTGTGTTTAGTTCAAATCCTATTGATTGTGGTTTGCATTTAACAAGATTATTCTTCTATTTATGTTGGCCGCACATTATTGTTTGTAAAAAATTATTTTTTTTCTAGATGACAGTCCATTTTACCATACAAATACTTTTCGAGATCTAATTTGATGATCATAGTTAAACAATCTCCATTCATTTGTTGGATGTGAGTAATTATTTCTTTAATGATTATAATGTTGTTGGGATTTGATGTCCACTAGGTGACACAACCAGGAACCCTTTTGGATTTGGAGGGAAAATTTTTTATTTCTTCTACTTTGGCTGAGAGTTGTTGTATGGAAAAACGTCAGGTTAGATTCAGCTTCACCGAGCCTGTTGACTCTATATTTTTAATTTCTAGAAATCTTCCTCTAGTATAAGTATAATGTTGTATTCTTCAATTAAGTCAACATATTGTTTTGATACGAAGGAGTTGGAGTATAACTCAATGATTTAGGATACCCTCAATTCCTCGGATGAGTTTTCTATTTTTTTAGTTACAAATGTTGCCAAAAGTTGTATTATTCTAGATGGTAATATTTCATTCAAAAGTAGAGATTACCTTATATATGTTTTGTCAGTTAAGACAATTGAAGGAGACTAGATTTGGTAACTCAGGGTGTGAAGTCCACATGAGTTCAAAGAAAAATATTTTGTTGTTATGCTTATTTTTGTGTGGGAAATGTGATATTAGAATGGGACAATGATCCTAATTCCTATGAGGTAGGTGGGTTCTTGTGCATCTCGACAACTACAAAAACACTTCACATTTTCTTAAATTTTTTATATTTATTCAAAATAAGACTTAGTCTATTTTTATGCACTTATTGTACCACACAATTTCTACCATTTAAACCTAAATCAATCATCTCATAGTAACTAGTACTACAATGAAAATAACTTTTAGCGGCAATAGATAAACACATTAATAATGAGTGTTAGTCTTTACCGACATTAGTTAAGTGACATTAGATCTAATGTCACTAAATCCTTTAGGACATATACAAAGTGTGATAGTTACAACTTAATATATATATTTAGCAGCAATTGTTAATTAATTCCCGCTAAAGCTCATTTTTGATGTAGTGTAATCACATCCCAAAAGTCATTTACCAGAGAATTGATAATAGGTCTGCCTCCAACTTTATCTGTATTGGTCAATAGTTAGTTAATATTACCCCTATTACCTAATGCATCTAAATAGTTGTTCTTAATTGTTTCTAAGTTTTCCCTTGAATATTTCGTACATTATGCAATAATTTGAGATTATCTTTTGATAAGATTTCGAAAATATTGCTATTGTTTAAATGTGTAGCTTGAGTAGATTGTGATGGTGAAGTAGGAGTTACTGCAAAAGATAAGGTAGAGGTTTTTTAGGGGTTATAGTAGGTAATGGAAGGCCTAGAATTTTTTTTATCATTGGTACTCAATTATACTCTATTTAAAAGTTATTGTATAGAAGAGGTGCTTAGTAAATATATTTGAATAAGTTATTAGATATTGTACACAAATAATAGTGTGTTATTACAAAAGGTTGTAGGTGGTTAAGCACCCATACTTCATAACATAAGTCTGCCAATGATACTAGGAGTGTAGGTTTTTGTCTCCCACCTTACTTTTTACAATAGTTGAGGCGGAGTTATTTTTATCTTTATTTTTGTTTAATTAAAATATATTGTTGACATTGTTTGTCGTAACATTGGGAATGTATTAGTCTATCCATTTCTTTAAGCTCTTTTTAGGGAATGTTGTGGATTGAGACCCCTTCGAGATAACTCGATTTTGATGAGTTTCAATTATTTGTAGATTTTAGAGTCAACAAACTTACTTGTATTAGCATCGAATAACACTTGAGCTAGCATCTAAGGTTGGACGTTTTTCATAATTCCTTTCCTCTTTAAATAATACCGTTTGCCACAATTGGTAGGTGCTTCATCTTGTATTGGAGTGGTGCTTTATTGTGGCTCATTTGTTTATTGGATTTTTCTTTTTGCAAGTGGTATTAGTTTTTCCAAAGACACCACATTTGGTACAAAGTATATATACTATTTCCTTCATAGACAAGGCTTTGTAAGCGTCAACCTATAAAGATATGATTATTGATTGGTAATCCAGTTGGTACCTATACACAAATATGTGTATGATCCGCTCAATGTATATGATGTACATGTTGGGTTTTATTTGCCCTAATTTCTTACCATAAATAGGTTTTCCTTTTATGAAAAAGTTTTGTATTGACTAATCCTTTTTCTAGTAGGAAAAGGTTTAGGACTCTATAAGTAGAGACATGTTCCTTCTAACTTAATCAGCATTCACAATGTAGTCTTAAGGGCTTTGAGAGTTTTGGTTAGAGGGAGAATTTGTGGGTCAAAAGCTTGATACGTTATCACTTGTGTGAACCTCCCATGTATTCCTAGTGAATTGGTTGAGGTTGTTTCTCTCTGTATTTTGTAGTCTCATATTTATAGTGGATTGATCATCTCCTTTGTGGACGTAGCTCTATTGACCGAACCACGTTAAATCTTTGTGTCTTTTGGTATATTTCTCATTGTGTTCTTACTTGTAGTCTTTCGAGGTTTGCATTGCTAGCTTCCGTGTTACACCTGCTTATTTTTGGTCCTAACAAGAGGTATCCGAGCCAGATTCAATTATGGAGTCAGATTTAGTGGTTCGATATTTGATGATTGAACCAGGTTAGAAGGAGGTGTTCATCTTGGCGGGTGTAGTTCTAGGCGCAACCATTTTGACAGTAATGAAGATTTTGTTGGAGAAATAGTTTCATAGAGGTTCTCTGTGTTGAGACATAAATTTTGCAAAGGAAATTATGGAGAGGAGAAGCAAGTTGTTGAAGATTAAGTCAAGAAGGAGGACAAATTTATTATGTCAGAAATTCAGGCCAAGGGGGAGATTTGTTGGGTTTTATTTGCCCTGATTTCTTACCATAAATAGGTTTTCCTTTTAGGAAAAGGTTTTGTATTGACTAATCCTTTTTCTAGTAGGAAAAGTTTTAGGACTCTATAAGTAGAGACATGTTCGTTCTAACTTAATCAGCATTCACAATGTAGTCTTGAGGGCTTTTAGAGTTTTGGTTAGAGGGAGAATTTATGGGTCAAAAGTTTGATACATTATCACTTGTGTGAACCTCCCATATATTCCGAGTGAATTGGTTGAGGTTGTTTCTCTCTTTTTTGTACTCTCATATTTATAGTGGATTGCTCATCTCCTTTGTGGACGTAGGTCGATTGACCGAACCACGTTAAATCTTTGTGTCTTTTGGTATATTGCTCGTTGTCTTCTTACTTGTAGCCTTTCGAGGTTTGCATTGCTAGCTTCCGCGTTACACCTGCTTATTTTCGGTCCTAACAGTACATCCATCTTTACTAAATTCCCTACTTGAGCTAAGATTCATGGTCGTAGCATTATGTTGTAGTTCGGGTAGTATTATCCAGAAGTGTAATAGGGGGTAAATTTTTTCGATTTTCTACTTCGAATAGTTTACATAGAATAGTCGCTAGTTAACTTTTGGTTTTCAGGAATAAACCCACAGAAATGAAAGTGTGAAAAGTACAGTTGACATAGGATGTTTTTATACTAGTTGAGATTCATTGTAGATCTTATGTCCAATTTCCTTGGGTTGCAAGGGTGTTGTCTTCTAGTTTTCTGAAATTTGTAGTAAATACAAGTTTTGAATATAGTTCCTATATCTACATTCAACATTTTTTCTTTCTATTTTCTTTTGATACAAAGCCTTACCAACAATATTTTTAGACTCGTGTGCATCTTCTCTTTAGATGACACTGCTTTTATATAGTGTTGTGATGTTGAGACTTGAATCTTCTAGATGAAGATATGGAAAACCAAGAGATTTTATGTTTGAAAAAGGAGTAGTAGAGATCGTTATTTTACATGAATTAATAAAGTTAAGGCTAATATTTAGATTACTTCTTGATTGGTCCGAGATATTTGTTTAATCCTTGTCGATTAACTTCTTTCCTGATGAAATAATCATTGATCCAGTTCACCTGATTGTAGCCATTATATCTTCCTT
The DNA here is from genome assembly GCA_027705065.1 of Solanum peruvianum. Lineage (NCBI taxonomy): Eukaryota > Viridiplantae > Streptophyta > Magnoliopsida > Solanales > Solanaceae > Solanum > Solanum peruvianum. Next base: position 4,605 of record JAKWJD010000464.1, on the reverse strand, counting down.
GAATCAAATAAGATTCTTTTTAATTGTCATATTTTTTTATTAATCAACCATTCATTTTTAATATAATCATGGAGTGCATTACAGACTCTGTACAAAACATTGTTGCTTCCAATTGCACATGCAAGTGTATGTGGTTGCGCAAGTAATATGGTGACCCTAAAGAGCCAGATTATCAAACAAAAAAAATTGTCAATTAATTATTCTTATTAAACTATATTTGTAATTATTTATTTACCAACAATAATTTGTGTTTATTTTTTATCTATTCATATGAATTTTTTTCTTCGTATCGTTTTGTATCTGTCACGACCCAAAACGAGCCGCGAGTGGCACCCACACTTATCCTTCTATGTGAGCGAACCAACCAATCTAATCCCAATTATTTACCAATATTTCAACCATAAAGGAAAAAATACAATGCGGAAGACTTAAAACTCATTAACGGAATCAATTAAATAACTTCTTAAATTTATCAATTACTATCCCCAAAATCAGGAAGTCATCACACCAAGAACATCTATCCTCAAATTTCTAATCTAAGAGTATTTCAGAAACTAAAATAAGTAAAAGAAATGGTCCATGTCCGAACTTCAAGACATCAAGACGTGAAGGAGAGAATCCTGTCCGAGCTAGGAACAATAGCTCACCCTGAAACCTGACGTGATGAAGACTGGCTAGAGTTGAGGGCGAGTCGAAGTCGATGGCACGTTTGCTGCACTCCACAAATAACAAAGAGAAAAACACAAATAGGGGTCAGTACAAGGAACACGTACTGAGTAGGTATCATCGGCCAACTCAAAATAGAAAGCAATATATATCAGATAATAACATAAAACCGACTACCATACTCAACAGGTGACAACAACAAGTACCATACCCATTGGCCACAACCCAAGCACATCTATGAGGACTCAAGCCTCCATTCATACTCATTTGGGAAATAGGTTCTTTACATTTGAGTATATTAACATAATTCAAGATTCATTCTCTTTATCCTTCTTGTGTCGGAACGTGAAACTCCGATCCCCTACTACTACATGTCGGTACGTGACACTCCGATCCCCTAATACTACGTGTCGGTTCGTGACACCCGATCCCCAAATTCTACGTGTCGGTTCGTGACACCAGATCCCCTAATTCTACGTGTCGGTTCGTGACACCCGATCCCCTAATTCTACATGTCGGTTCGTGACACCCGATCCCCTAATTCTACGTGTCGGTTCGTGACACCCGATCCCCTAATTTTACGTGTCGGTTCGTGACACCCGATCCATTAACCTCATTCTTTTAGTTCATCAAGCCTTCTTTTATGTCAAGGCATCATCGTTAATAGAGTGGATTTAAGGTTTTTAAGATTCAACAGTATCATCATTATAATCCATCACCATTTAAATAATCACAACATGCAACAACACAATTAAGCATATAGAAGACTTTACAATACCAACCAATACATATCAATCGCTATTTAGAGTTTACTATGAAATAGCATAAACCATAACCTACCTCCACCGAAGAATTCGTGATCAAGCAAGCTACTTCTCAATACCTTTGCTTTCCTCTTCACTTCTCCCTCTCTCGTTCGTTCTCCCCTCTTCTTTCTGTTCTTTCTATTTTTCCTTATTCAAACTCTTTTTCTTTTACCCTAATTATAGTATAATTAAGTATAAAAGATGGTAAAGGTAACCCACTATTTATTTCAAGGTTATCTCCTTTAACCCCCCAAGTAATTAATTTATTGACATTAACCCACTAACTTTATAATTATAATCAGGAATAGTCAAAAACGCCCCTTAAAAACTTTAGCAGAAATCCGACCCAGGTGGAATTACGCCGCTCGTGATGGCCCGTCGTGCCTGCGACGGTCCGTCCTGCAGGGTCGTCACAGAGTTTCGAGACTCAATTTCAGTAGAAAGGTCTGTGACGGTCCGTCGTGTCTACGACGCTCCGTGCTGCAGTTCCGTCGTGAAGTTCAGAGAGTTGATCCTCGTACCCAAATTTTCAGAGTTGAAGTGTTTTGGAATTAGACCCTCGACGGTCCGTCGTTTCCATGATGGTCCGTCGTGTGGTCCGTCGACACAGTCAGTTTTTATCAAAAGTAAATCTGCTGTTCGAAACGACTAAACAGGTCGTTACAATAGATACCAATTTACCCATCGTTCATCCTCCAACGATCACAAGAAGAAAAACAAGGGCGAGAAAGAGTACCTGAATCTGTAAAAAGGTGTGGGTATCTTTCTTGCATATCATCCTCCTTCTCCCAAGTGGACTCTTCAACTGGCCGATTCTTCCATTGAACTTTGATGGATGCAATCTCTCTTGATCTGAACTTGCGGATTTCTCTATCTAGAATAGCAACAGGCTCCTCCTCATAAGAAGAATTATCATCAAGAAGAACAGAACCCCAACGAATAATGTAGTTTCCATCCCCATGGTATCTTTTTAGCATAGACACATGAAATACCGGGTGTACTCCTGAGAGTCCAGGTGGTAATGCCAATTCATAAGACACCTCCCCCACGTGCTTCAGAACTTCAAATGGACCAATATACCTCGGACTAAGCTTACCTCGTTTACCAAACCGCATCACCCCTTTCATGGGTGAAACCTTCAGCAAGAGTTATTCACCCTCCATGAACTCCAAGTCTCTAACCTTTCGATCTGCATATTCCTTCTGCCTACTTTGAGCCGCTAAAAGCTTTTCTTGAATGAATTTCACTTTCTCTAATGATTCCCTCAAAAGATTGGTACCCCATGGTCTTACCTCAAATGCATCAAACCAACCAATGGGAGACCTACATCTCCTCCCATACAGTGCCTCAAATGGGGCCATATCAATACTTGAGTGATAGCTATTATTGTATGAAAACTCTGCTAAGGGTAAGAAGTTATCCCAATGACCACCAAATTCTATCACACATGCACGAAGCATATCCTCCAATACCTGAATCGTTCGCTAAGACTGACCATGGGTCTGAGGGTGAAACGCAGTACTAAGGTCCTACCTAGTACTTAATTCAGCATGCAATGTTCTCCAAAACTTAGAAGTAAATTGCGTACCTCTATCTGATATGATGGAAAGTGGAACCCCATGCAATCGAACAATTTCTGAGATATAAAGTTTGGCTAACTTCTCTGCATTTTAAGTCACCTTAACCGGAATGAAGTGAGCAGACTTAGTTCATCTGTCAACAATTACCCAAATAGAATAAAACTTACCCAATGTCTTTGGAAGACCAACCACAAAATCCATTGCAATTCTTTCCCAGTTCCATTCAGGAATGGGCATTTTATGAAGTGTTCCTCCGGGCCTGTGGTGTTCATACTTTACCTGCTGACAATTCGGGCATTGGGCAATAAAATCAACAATGTCACGCTTCATCCTACTCAACAAAAAATGTTGCTTTAGGTCACGATACATCTTGATTGCACCAGGATGTATAGAATATCCTTAACTATGAGCCTCTGTGAGAATAGTGTGGATCAAATCATCAACACGGGGCACAAATACCCTTCCATTAATTCTTAAAATGCATTCCTCATCAATTATTGCCTTTTTAGCCTCTCCTCGCAATATCATATCCCGAATTCGGCTCAGTTTCTCATCATCAAACTGTTTTCCCTTAATCTTGTCAAGAAAAGAAGACCTTGCCTCCACACAGGCCAAAAATCCTCCTTTCTCTAATATTTCCTGCCTCATAAAGTCGTTAGCCAAAGTCTGAACCTCTCTAGCCAATGGGCGTCTAGAAACCTGTAAGTGGGCTAGACTTCCCATGCTCCCTGTTTTTCTACTTAAGGCACCTTCCACCACATTAGCTTTTCCTGGGTGATACAATATGGTAACATCATAGTCCTTCAGTAGTCCCTAATACTACGTGTCGGTTCGTGAAACCCGATCCCCTAATTTTACGTGCCGATTCGTGACACCCGATCCCCTAATTTTACGTGTCGGTTCGTGACACCCGATCCCCTAATTCTACGTGTCGGTTCGTGACACCCGATCCCCTAATTCTACGTGTCGGTTCGTGACACCTGATCCATTAACCTCATTGTTTTAGTTCATCAAGCCTTCTTTTATGTCAAGGCATCATCATTAATAGAGTGGATTTAAGGTTTTTAAGATTCCACAGTATCATCATTATAATCCATCACCATTTACATAATCACAACATGCAACAACACAATTAAGCATATAGAAGACTTTACAATACCACCCAATACATATCAATCGCTATTTAGAGTTTACTATGAAATAGCATAAACCATAACCTACCTCCACCGAAGAATTCGTGATCAAGAGAGCTACTTCTCAATGCCTTTGCTTTCCTCTTCACTTCTCCCTCTCTCGTTCGTTCTTCCCTCTTCACTCTGTTCTTTCTATTTTTCCTTATTCAAACTCTTTTTATTTTACCCTAATTATTATATAATTAAATATAAAAGATGATAAATGTAACCCACTATTTATTTCAAGGTTATTTCCTTTAACCCCCAAGTAATTAATTTATTGACATTAACCCACTAACTTTATAATTATAATCAGGAATAGTCCAAAACGCCCCTTAAAAACTTTAACAGAAATCCGACCCAGGTGGGATCACGCCGCTC